>PISX010027450.1:0-22820 GCA_004024625.1 Mellivora capensis | reverse complement strand
TGTTTATTACTCATATAATGACATTTTTTCTGAAAAGAGCAGGCAGGACTACCTAGTTTGTCTTAAAATGGCTTGAGAGATCAATGGCTGTGGGTTTTTATGGTTGTTGTGGGTGGATCCAGAACAAGAGTTCCTATACAGGGCTTGAACTTCCCACTGGTGCTAAAAGTGGGAATCCCTGGGCTTTCTTATCAGCTTGATCAGATGTGGAGCAGAAGGGAAGGAAAATGCAGTGAAACTTAAAATGTGTCACCACTCACACACCAGAATTTGGTGTCAAGACTCTTTATTACTCAATAACTCAATGTAACCAATTTAGAAAGCACAAAATACAAAGATGTTGAACAATACATTTATATAATTTCATCAGAATTTAAATATCTTCATTTCACTTACATAATTCACAAGCAAATACTGCATATAAAACATGAGGGCCAATTTTTTTGTTAGAAACAGAAAACAAAATTTTAAATGTTCCTCAAAAATGTTTAAGCAAGAAAGTAAAACAGTATTATCATTAATACAATGATCTAATTTTCAAAAATTACTCTAGCCCTTTATATTTAACTGCTTTCCACTAAAGATGCTAGAATAACTGATAAAATTAGACTTTTATTATTTGTTGTATTAGAAGAAAATAATATATTTTATTCACTATCAATAACATGAATTCTGTGAAATTATTATTAAAACACCACTCTTTATACTGCAACAGTGAAGTATAAGTGAAACAGTAGTTTTAAAAGCATTTTTTTAGTAGCTAAAGTATACCTCAGCACTAATTCTGCATAGTTACTACCAAAAAGTCTTCTGATAGCCTAAAGTTCTCGTTCTTATCAAAACACCTAAAATACTACCAGAATGAAACTCAGGTTCTGGAGAGAAGCAGGCTTAATACTTATAGTAAAGATTAATGAAAAAGCATCAAATTCTATTAATTCTGCCTAAAGAGGGCTTGCAAAATCAAAACCAAAATAAATTACGACGGCAATGCTTCAAATAAGACAAAATTTGATGACATAGGGTTAATTTCCCTCAATATTTAAATATATAATCAAATAATGTAACTATGGTAACCCATTACTGCTTTAATCAAGAAAAGTAGTCTTCATTTTTAAGTAATAATGTAAATTTATGCCCTAGATGATTACAGAGCAGTTAAATAATTTGAGAAATTAGTAATGAGTTCAAAAAAAAGTAAATTGTGTTGTACTTTGTGAGGAAGACGAAAAACCTTTTACAGAAGGTGTTGAGTTTTGATCCTGTTCAAATGAAAATGGAAAACTAAAATCATCTTTTCCTGTTCCAAATGTATGAGTTGAAGAGTCTGATGAAAAAGAAAATGTGAAAGCATCTTCTCCTTCTGGTTTTCCAAATAAGTTTCCTGAGGAATATAAACATTTCAATAACATGCTATTCATGTTACATAATTTGCATAATCTATTAAATTATGGTATACTGTAAACAATAAATAGGGTAACACCCAATCACTTAAGTGATTATTAATATTGTTAATATTATTTTTTTATTTTTTTTAAAGATTTTATTTATTCATTTGAGAGAGAGGCAGTGAGAGAGAGCATGAGCGAGGAGAAAGTCAAAGGAAGAAGCAGACTCCCCGTGGAGCTGGGAGCCCGATGCGGAACTCGATCCCAGGACTCCGGGATCATGACCTGAGCCGAAGGCAGTCGTCCAACCAACTGAGCCACCCAGGTGTCCCTATTGTTAATATTATTAATAATTAAATAATAATTAATAAATTAAAGCACCACTCTTTATACTCAACAGTGGAGTGTAAGTGAAACAGTAGTTTTAAAAGCATTTTTTAGTAGCTAAATTACACCTCAGCACTAATTCTGCATAGTTACTACCAAATAATTACAATTACTAATAATTGTATTCTTATGTGCAAAGAGCTGTCCTTTGTACTATGAAAAATCAAATAGGTCCAAAATTACTTTTAAGTTACTTGAACTTGAGTATAATAAGGGCTAATATATATGGCAGAAAAAGGGGTAAAACACCTAACTGGAGAGAACAGCACAGAGGCACAGAAACAGGCATGCATAGAAAGTATAAGGATAACAGAAATCAATTCAGCTTGTCAGGAACACTGAGAAATAATAAAAAGTTATTAAAAGGATATTAATGAAGATGAGCTTGGAAAGACTACTGAACGTCCAACTACAGACTCCGGACTTTATTTTATATGTAAGAGGAAGCCATTAAAAGTTTTCAAGTGGAGAGGCACCGGGGTGGCTCAATCAGTTAAGCAATGGACTCTTGATTTTGGCTCAGGTCACGATCTCAGGATTATGAGATCAAGCCCTGCCTCCTTATCCACACTGGGTGTAGACCTGCTTAAGATTCTTACTCTCCCTTTCCCTGTGCCCCCACCAAAATAATCTGAACAATTTTTTTTATAAGGCTCACTAAGGAAAGAATACATAGACAGTTTGGAACAGTAGGGTATCTACAAGTGGGGATAACAGGAAAGAAATGAAGGCTTGGTCTTACAGTCATAGCAAAGTGAATGGGGAAAGATGTTGGGTCTGAGAGATATTGCAGAAGTCAAGCTTATTCAACTATTATTTATGAGTTACTACAATGTACTGTTTGTGGCATTGTTCAAGGAAATGAACAGAACAGTGAAAAGGCTTCTACAGTTCTAAAAGGAATTTTTTAAGATTTTATTTTTATTTATTTTATATATAGAGAGCCAACTGGGGGTAGGAACGGAGGAGGCAGGAGAAGGAAAAAATCTTAAGCAGACTCCACACTGAGCATGGAGCCTTATGCGAGGCTCCATCTGATGACCCTGAGATCATGACCTGAACTAAAACCAAAAGTCAGACGCTTAAACAACTGAGCCACCCATGCGCCCCAAGAGGAATTTTTTGAAATCAACTTTACACAAAGATTGGTTAATGAGTCCAAGAATTGTCCCTAAGGAAAAATATTATTATTTTTCTATATTTTCTATATATTTCTATATTTTCTATATATATTGTATATATATATAAATATATATATATTTCCTATAGTGCTGTATTATATAGCACTATAAATATTAAAATATTTTAATATCTTTATTATAATTTTTAATTAACAACTCAAAAAGCACAGTAACCTAAAAAGTTACTTGAAGTCTCTTAAATCACCTGTATTTTTTCCATAAAGAACCAATTAAATTAAGCAGAACACTTTGTAGCACTTTGAAATTTCATGTTTCCTTAAATACCTCAATTATTTCACCCTAAATAAAGCTGAACCTACCAGCAGTAAGATGGGTGGATAGAGGGATGGTTAGAAAGACAGATGGACTGATTACCAGATATGTGATTTCTTCCTCTAAACCTTTATTTTTCGACTTTAGTACATATCCAGAAGACTTAAATGAAGGAAAATAGCTGTAATACAGCTATAGGCTCAGAAAGAACTAAAATCTTGAATCTGCCTTTCAATAAATGAATTTGATGTTTTTTATTTAATTTCAGAAGAAAAGAAGTGCACATAAAATCTTCATTAAACTCCCATACTTGGGGCACCTAGGTGGCTCAGTGGATTATAGCCTCTGCCTTCGACTCAGGTCATGATCTCAAGGTCCTGGGATCGAGCTCCATAAGGTTATGATCTCAAGGTCCTGGGATGGAGCTCCATATCGAGCTCCGTATCTCATCGGGCTCTGTGCTCAGCAGGGAGCCTGCTTCCTCCTCTCTCCCTGCCTGCCTCTCTGTCTACCTGTGATCTTTGTCTGTCAAATAAATAAATAAGATCTTTAAAAAAAAAACTCCTATACTCATTATAAATAAAATAATAGATTAATGTGCAAGTTGTTATGCAAAGGTGAATAAAACAGAATCCCTGTCCTCAAAGATCTGTGATTAGAAGAGATTTTATATGTTAATAAATAACAACAGACAACAGAATATTTTAAAGTATATAGAAAAAGAAAATATAGAAAATGGAAGGAGAGATCTTTTGGGGATGAAAAGTTGAAGGGAAATAAAAGGATTTATGGAACCTGGTCTTGGAAGATGGTTAGAAAGAAATGGAAGTTGAGGATTTCAGGAAGAAATAAGTGGGTAAGAAAGTGTGGGCACATTTGGGTTGTTTGTTCTTTGGTCAAAAGCATACATTATTTTTATTAGAAAAGGCTTTAAATGTATGTTGGAATGAGGTTAGATACATCACATTAACAGAATAAAAGAAAATAATCATATGATCATATCAATAGATGCAGAAAAAGCATTCGACAAAATTCAACATCCATTCATGATAAAAATTCAATTCAGGCATAGAAGGAACATCTCTCAACATAATTAAAGCCATATATGACAAGGTCACAGGTAACACTATACTCAATGGTGAAAGGAGGAGAGGTTTTCCTTTAACATCAGGAACAAAGCAAGAGTGCCTACTCTTGCCATTCCTATTCAAAGTAGTACTAAAAGTCCTAGATAGAGCAGTCAGGCAAGGAAAAGAAATATATATGTATATACATACATATGCACACGTAGTAGAATATTATTGAGCCATGAAAAGGCCAGGAAATCCTGCTATTTATAGTAACACTAATAGCATTATGCTAAGTGAAGTGAGTCAGACAGAGTAAGACAAATAATGTATGATCTCACTTGTATGTGGAACCGAAAGAAAAGAAAGAAGAAATAAAGAAAAAAGAAATGTCCACTAATCTATCACCAGAGCTAAAGCAGTCCTGAATATAAAATATATTGTATATATACACATACATATTTGTATGTTGAATGAATCAATTATGGGATAAGAGAAGAAAGAAGACCCAATAAAAAGCACCAGAGATGTAGGAGGAAATCTAAAAACTTTAGAAAGAAGATGAGAATAATCAACTATTCCAAATGCTACAAAGATAGTGAATATGATAATAAATACAAAATACCCATAATGTTTAATAATTGTTGTCACTAGTAGTTATTGGAGAATTTAGTGGAGTAGTGAAAGAAGATAAATTGTTACAAAAAAAATTAGTGAGTGGTGCAGAAGTAATAGAATTTTAAGAGAATAAACTGAGGGCCTGAGAAAATCAGAAGGCAAACTAAATAAAAAGTGAGGAAGTTAACATGTTTTTGTATGTAGCAAACTTCAAATCACTTACCAATTTCTTGTTGTGATGAGAGAGGATTTAAATTTCCAGCAGAATAATGTTCATTAAACTGAAAAATAATTTCCATTCAGTATTACTCAAGAAATCAGTAAAACAGTATATATGGCATTTATATTTGAATATAAAGCCTGGTTCTTCTAATAAGCATAATTATAGTAGACAAAATGGCAACATTCTATATAGCATACAATGTGCTTTAAAACCTGTCATTTGCTTATATTAAAATAAGGCTTATTGATTTGATTCTGGCAATAGATAATACATTAAAAGGATATATATAGTATACTAAAGATAGTTCCTACTTTGGAATATTAATATAACCTAAAATTCTAATTAACTTTTGCTTTATTCTGGAGGCTCTTGGTATTGTTTTCCAGCTTGTAAAAATAATAGGAAATATGAGAGCTTCATGTCAGTTCAGATCAAGTTTTGCTGCCAAAAGAGTTTGTTTTCTTTGTAAAACAGGTTTTTTTTTTTATAAATGGGATCATGACAACATAGTTTTCTGTCCCCTTTTTTTCTCTTAATGCTGCATTATGAGCATTTTCCCATGTCACTATTCTTCTAAAACCAGATTCTTTTCATGGAATTTCCATATTCTTCCATATGAATATGCCATACAGTTTCTTTCTTTTAAAAAAGTTTTTATTTAAAAACATACAGTGTGATATTAGTTTCAGGTGAACAATTTAGTGATTCAACACTTACATACAACACCCAGTGTTCATCATAAGTGCTCTCCTTAATTAGTCCATCCTCCTACCCCCTACCCTCTGGTAACCATCAGTTTGTTCTCTATAGTTAAAGAGTCTGTTTCTTGGTTTGCAATCATTCTTTCACTTTGGACATTTAGGTTACTTCTGGTTTTTTTTTCTAATACAAATTACACTTGAATAAATACTGTTATGTACAGATTTACATTTTGACAATTAATAAGGAAAACTGTTTTTCCCAGAGATTTTATAAGTCACTTGACTTTCTTTTTCAGTGAATTATTATCTATTCATCTAAAGAACTTTGTATATATCTCTATTGAAGCAGTAATTCTTACTAATCCATATAAGCTTTTTATATATTAAAGATATTAATTCCTTATATTATTGCAAATATTTTATATCACATTATCATTTTGCCTTTAAAATATTTTTTTAATATACAAAAACTTTCTATGGAACCAAACCCAAACTCTTTTTATTTACTTTTTGCTTTCTTCCACTGTTTTTTCTGTTTTAATGCTCAGAGAATCCTTCCTCTTATTAAGATCTGATGAATATTTAAAGTTTCAAGACTTTCTAGCCCATACTATTGATCAATTTATCAATCCTTGTATCATTATCACATTTGATTGCTCTCTCTTCCCCCTCACCAGTCTTTTCAACAATATTTTTATTATTAATGTCTGTAGGATCTATAATATTTTATTTATAAAATAGGTAAATTTTCTTATTTTTGTCAGTCTAATGACCAGTTCATAAATTCTGTCAATTTTTTTCAAAGAACCAACTTTGACTTTGTCAATTTTCTCTATTGCTTATTTTCTATTTCATTGATTTCTCTTATCTCCTTTGTTTTTTCATTCTATTTACTTTGGATTTACTTTATCTCTTTTTCTAAATTTTCTTTCTTTTTTAAAAAATATTTTATTTACCCATTTGTCAGAGAAAGAGGGAGAGAGAGAGAGTGCAAGCACAAGCAGGGGGAGCAGCAGGCAGAGGGAGAAGCAGGCTCTTGCATAGCAAGGAACTCGATGCAGGACTATCCCAGGCTGCTGCTTAACCAACTGAGCCCACTCAACGTCTCTTTTTTTTAAGATTTTATCTATTTATTTGACAGAGAGAGAGAGAAAGAGAGAGAGCGAGCACAGCAGGAGGAACAGCAGGTAGAAGGAGAGGAAGAAGCAGGCTCTCAGCTTAGTGGAGAGACTGAGGCTGATTGAGCCACCTAGGGCCCTATTTTCTAGATTTTCAAGGTGAAAACTTAGGTCACTGATTTTAGACCTTTCTTCTTTTCTATCAACTGAGTTATTTAAAATATTAATTATATTATTTAAAGCTATGGTTTTATTCTAGTTTTGGCAATATCCCTCAATTTTGATACACTGAATTTTCATAATCATTTCAAAATCTTCTCTAATTTCTCTCATGATTTCTTCTTTGATCCATGCCCTAATTACTTAGGATTTTCCTTCTATCTTATTGATTTCTAATTTAATCATATTGTGGGCAGAGAACATGCTCTGTTTGATCTCAATCCTTTGAAATTTAGTAAGACTCATTTAATGCCCCAGAATACGGTTTTGGTGAATATACCATTAGAACTTGAAAAGAATATACAGGCACATCTCAGAAATATTTCAAGTGTGGTTCCAGACCACCACAAAAATGTGAGTATCAGAATAAAGCAAGCACAATGAATTCTTTGTTTCCCAATGGATATAAAAGTTATGTTTATACTACACTATTAAGTGTGCAATAGCGTCACATCTTTAAAAATGCATAAATTTAAAAATACTTTATTGCTAAAATATGTAGTTATGCATGTGGTTATATCAAATTTTCACCTGAGCTTTCAGTGAGCTGTAATCATTGATCACAGACCACCATAACAAATATAATAATAATGAAAAAGTTTGAAATATTGTGAAAATTACCAAAACGTGACACGGAGATACAAAATGAGCAAATGCTATTGGAAAAATGTTGCCAGCAGACTTGTTTGACACAGAATTGCCACAAACCTTCAATTTATTAAAAAAAAAAAAAGGCAGTATCTGCACAGTGCAATAAAATAAGATGTGCCTATATAAGCTGCGGAGCTGAAGTTGCTATGTGATTGGTGTTCTATAAATGTCAGTTAGGCCAAGAGGGTTGATGGTATTGTTCAGATTTTATAGATCTTTATGGATTATGTTGTCTAATTCAATCAAGTGCTGAGAGAAGTGTGCTTAAAATCTCCAATCAAGTTTGTGTTGTTTTTGTATTTTGTTAGTGTAGTTGACAATGTTACATTAGTTTTGGGTGCACAACTTAGTGAACTGACAAGTTTATACATGATGCTATGATGCTATAACCACATGCATAACTACAATCCATCCCATTACACTGCTATTACAGTATCATTGACTGTATTCCTTATGGTCTGTTTTTCATTTGTTTCTGTATTTTGAAGCTGTTATTAGGCACATACACATATGTCATTGTTATATCTTCCTTAAGAACTGGACTTTTTATTCTTTTTATTAGAGAGAGAGAGAGTGAGCAGGGGGCAGAGGGAGAGGAGGAAGCAGGCTCCTCACTGAGCAGGGAGCCCAATGCAGGACTTGATCCCAGGACCCTAGGATCATGACCAGAGCTGAAAGCAGATGCTTAACCTACTGAACCATCCAGTTGTCCCTAGCCCTTTTATTCTTAAGAAATTGTCCATACATACAACAGAATATTACTCAGCCATCAGAAAGGATGAATACCTAGCTTTTGCATCAACATGGTTAGGACTGGAGATTATGCTAAGTGAAATAAGTCAAGCAGAGAAAGTCAATTATCATATAGTTTCACTTATTTGTGGAACATAAGGAATAGCACAGATGACATTAGGAGAAGGAAGAGAAAAATGAAGGAGGGGAAATTGGAGGGGGAGACGAACCATTAGAGACTATGGACTCCAAGAAACCAACTGAGGTTTTTAGAGGGGAAAGAGGTGGGGGGATGGGTTAGCCCAGTGATGGGTATTAAGGAGGGCACATACTGCATGGAACACTGGGTGCTATATGCAAACATTGAATCTTGGAACACTACATCAAAAACTAATGTTATATTGTATGATGACTAACACAGTAAAAAAAAAAGATTTTTTAACATAACATAATAAAAGAGATTCATCTCTAGCAATATGCTTTGTCTTGAAGATTACCTAAAATGATATACGTATAACCACTGTGACCTTCTTACTGTTTTTATGATGATATATCTGTTTCTAACCACGAACTTTTTTTTCTTTCAAGATTTTATTTACACTGAAGTTAGTTAACATAGGGTAGTATTAGTAACAGGGGTAGAATTTACGGCTTCATGACTTGCATATAACACCCAGTGTTCATTATGTCAAGTGCCCTGCTTAATACCCATCACCCAGTTATCCAACTCCTCACCCACCTCCTCTCTAGCAACCCTCAGTTTGTTCCTGATTGTTAAGAGTCTTGTGGTTTGTTTCTCTCTCTGTTTTTTTCTTACTTTATTTTTCCCTCCTTTCCCCTATGTTCATCTGTTTTGTTTCTTAAATTCCACATATGAGTGAAATCATATGGTATTTGTCTTTCTCTGACTGAATTATTTCACTTAGCATAATATCCTCTAGTTCCATTCATATTGTTGCACATGGCAACAGTTCTTTTTGGTGGCTGAGTAATATTCCTCTGTGTGTGAGTGTGTATGTGTATCATGTCATCTGCAAATAGTGAAAGGTTGATGGGTATTAAGGAAGGCACTTATTGTGACAAGCACTGGGTGTTGTATGTAAGTGATGAATCACTAAATTCTACACTGAACCTAATATTATACTGTATGTTAACTAACTGGAATTTAAACAAAAACTTGAAAAAAGAAAAAAAATAAAGTGTGTTTCCTGTTGATAGCTTATAGTAGCTATAAACTAGTTATTTTTTAATCCACTCTTATAATCTCCACCTTTAGTGGAGTTGATTAGCCCATTTATAGTTAATGTGATTATTAAAACTTATCATCTTTGGGTCTAACATTTTACTATTTGTTTTCTGTTTGCTCTCTCTGAGTTTTGTTACTCTATCACTTCTCTGCTTTACTTTGGGTTAATTTTTTTCTAGGATTCCATCTTAATTTATTGCCAATCTTGTTTTTGAACATTTTCTTGATTATTCTTGACCAGGAAACTTAGTAATTATCTGTGAATCTCATTCCCCACCCTAACACCACAAAACAAAACCAAACAAAAAATTAAAGATAAACCATCCTGCCAGGATTCCAATCAGATTAGAATTGAATTACATTTATAAATTATTTTAGGAAGAAATACACATTTATAATATTTTATTCCTATATAGCTATCTCATATGTCTATGTACTCAATAATTTTTTCAGTATTTTTGTGGTCTTCTTTACCCAAATACATGTTTCCTGTTAAAGTTACATGCATGTATTTTCCATTAATGTTAATATTATAAATGACAATTATCCAATGGTGTTCTATTTTTTTTATGCCCAGCACACACCTTCTGGGAATTACCTGTTTTTGAAATAAGCATTGAGATAAAAATTGAGACAAAGTTGAAGACATGAAATACTATGAAGTGTATAATATTATATCATCCAACAATAATTTCAACAATTTAATATAATGTTGGGGGTACAGGAAAGAATATTCTAATCCACATAAAACTGGCTAAATGTGACTAATTTAAAAGATTTTACTTATTTATTTGACAGACAGAGATTACAAGTAAGCAAGAGAGGCAGGCAGGGAGAGAGAGGAGGAAGCAGGCTCTCCGCAGAGCAGAGAGCCCGATGTGGGGCTTGATCCCAGGACCCTGGGATCATGACCTGAGCCAAAAGCAGAGGCTTTAACCCACTGAGCCACCCAGGCGCCCCAAATGTGACTAATTTAAATGAGCAACAACAAAAAATACTATATTATACTTCTATACACATTATTCATTGTTTAGAATTTTTCTAAGGCTTTAGGTATATAAACTCATTTAATATCCATAAAACCAATGGCAAAAATTCTTTTTTTAAAGATTTTATTTGTCAGAGAGAGAGACAGAGCGAGCGAGCACAGCAGGAGGAGCAGGCAGAGGGAGAAGCAGGCTCCCTGCCTAATATGGAGCCCAACGGGGGACTCGATCCCAGCTCACAACCTGAGCTGAAGGCAGATACTCAACTAACAGACCCATCCAGGTGCCCCCTCAATGGCAAAAATTCTTGTTTCCATTTTACAGATAAGAAACAGGAAGCTATGTACCCAAAATCCTACATCCAGAACACACTCAACCAGGTGGCATCAGAGTCTGGTCTTGACTACTATACTGTGCTGTCTCTACTGATCAAATAAGGCACATCTTAATTTTCAGTTTCAATTGCCAAATACAGAAATAAGCACTTTACTGTTCTATCACTGAATAGCATAAATCACTACGAGAAGAAAACTAGGTCTTTTAAAATTAACCAATAATGTTGTTATGTACACATACGTAAATAAAAACACTAATAACCTGGAGAATTTTTTACACTGAGAAATGAAAAGTTTGTTTAGAAGTTAGGCACATGAAGTATAAAGTCAAATTAATTTTAAACTGCTTTTAAGTGCAATTTAATCATCCCTATGCTGAGATTCTTTTTTTTATAAACAGGTGTCAACTGAGGAACCTGAAATTGAAACAAAAACGTAATACATTATCAATACTCAGAATCTTTTTTTTTAATTGCCTCTGCTTTGTACTCTGCTCCAAGTTTGATACTAAAGGATGAAAATTACCTGAGGGGCACCTGGTGGCTCAGTCAGTTAAGCTTTTGACTCTTCATTTTCACCCAGGTCATGATTTCAGGGCTGTGAGTTGGAACCCCAAGTCGAGCTCTGCACCAGTGAGGAGTCTACTTAAGATTCTCTCTCTCCCTTTGCCCTTTCTCTGCTCACTCACTTGTTTACTCTCTCTCAAATAAAGAAATACATCTTAAAAAAAAAGTTCTTTCTTTCTGCTCCTCCCCACCCCTGCTTACATGCATGAGTGCATTTGTGTTCTTTCTCTCTTAAAAAAAAATTACTTGAGGTACCAGTGTACAGTTTTTTAGAAATAAAACCTTAGTTTCTCATTATTACCTGATCTGATGAGATTTCTGAATCAAATATAGTAGAATCAAATAAATTCAATCCAGGAGATCTAGAAGTATAATTCATCAGAAAAGAAAATCCAGGAGATTCCTTTTGTGTTTGACCTTCAGGCATTATATTTCTATTTCTATTAAAAGAAATAAGAAATAATAAAAATGTTAAAAGTATATTACTAAATATTGTAGACCAGTAAGCAATATCATGGAAATAAGAATTATCACAGTAGGAAAAGGAAGAGAATAGTTCTTGAAGTGACAAACTTCTTGAGAAAAAGATAGTTTGAGGTAAATAACAATGTTAAAGTAGATCAGTTATGGAATAATAATGAATTCCAACTGAGAATATACTGTCTGGCTCTATTCTAGATATTTCCACTGTCATTAACTTACTTATTCCTCACAGTAAACCTATTAAATAAGTACTATAATTACCACCTCCATTTTACAGAAGAAAATTTTGAAGCATAGAAAGGTTAAATGACTTTCTCCAAGAAATGGAAGTGCCAGAGTTGGGATTTGAGTTCAGCAATCCAGATTCAAATTCCCAATTCTTAACTTTCAGGCTATATGTCTCCAAGATCTTGAAAGACAATTACAAGATTTTAGTCTTGATGAGGAGTCAGCCATTACATATTTTTGCATAAGGAAGTTAAACTATAAAATGATTTGGGAACAATAATTAGAGAAGAGAGTAGCTAAATGAATTCTGAAGGCAGAGCTGTCTGTGTTTTTTTTCTTCTGAACATCCATGTCTTGGCTTTAATATTGTGTATATTGGCCTCTATGGCACTACAAGAAAACATGAAAATAGTTCCCATTTCCATGCACAGGTATTCAGCTATAACACCATTTAAAATTAGTATTAATGACCTGTACCCCTGAAACAAATATTATGTGTTAATAAAGAAGAGATATCAATAGCCAAAAATAGATAAAATTAGTATGGACAAAGAAAGTTTGCAATAGTTAATATTCATTTGATAACTACAAATAAATGAATATTAAATCAAGCAAGAAATAGGCTATGTTCAATATGTTCTAGATGTCAGGGTATAATAATCAATGTTATTTAAAACTTAATTCCTTTTTTCTTTAAAGGGACATCTCTTCTGTAGGTGGGTGCTCAAATGAAAATGGAGGAATGCTTTCTTTGACTATAGGAACAAAATTCAGACACGAGAGTCCGCTTATCTCCTCCTCTGAAAGAATACATTTGCTCATTATCTCTCTCTCCAGGCATCACTTTCCATATTCTTAATGAAAATGCTTACAATTACCAACCCCAAAATTCTATCTTCAAGGGTAAGTTATAAATTTTTTAAAAAGAGTGGTTCATTATATTTAAAAAGTCAAATTCCAGCAACACTAATGCTAAAAATGACTTAAGTTTCTTAGCATCTACGTAATATATTTCCATGAGTTTTCTATTGTGTGCAGACTTATTTTCCTTAAGAAGTAAAATGAAGTTTGAATAATACAGTTTGTGGTGTTGTGACATCAGCAACTGCCAGTTCTTGCCCATCAACGAGTCCCAATACTTTCAATGTCTTGGAGAGATTTGGCCTTGTTCGTTCTTCAATAGAGATTACTGACTCTAAGTAAAGTGTTCTATTTTTTCCCTCTAAAGTCGCTGTGATGGCTGGAAATTTCATCTGTAGAAAGCACTATTGGTTAAATAATCTAAAACCACCTGGAGTTTAGTGGTTGGAGAAGACTGGTTATTTTAAGGAAGCTGGCTATAAGCTGGGAAGTTTTCCTTTCTTTCTGCTTCAAATATATATGTGTACAGTCCATCTACATCATTGAATACCAAGTATTAAGAGGAATATATGAACTTGTGGCTATTTTAAAAACTTGAGTGGCACACACAGCTGAAATGACTACATTTGTAGAAGCTACTGCAGGAATGATTTGTTTTACTACTCCTTGAATGAATCTGTAAGTAACACCCTTATTATATAGTCCTGCTCTCTTGACGGACTTTTGGAAAATCCACTGAATATGATCAAGATCATCTCCATCTAATGGAACTCCTTCTCTAAAAGCTGCTCCTTAGGCCACTACAGGATCCTTACATACTCAATACAGTGTTCTGGTAGCCTAGGCATAGACTCAAAGGTGTACATGGGAAAATTAATCTGTGGAAGATACAGTTCTAGTGCACATTCAATACAAGCAGTAATTCCAGGCAGAATCGCCCAGGCATTTCCTTTAAAATCTTCTGTCCCTCCATCTATCAAAAGGACAATGGAGCTTAGATCTTATACACCATCTTCATAATTTAGAAGAGATATCAGCATGCCATTTCATTTATCCATCTTCTGGCCATGATAGATTCCAGTCCACTTACAATTATATTATATTGTCGATAGAAAATGTCACTAAAATCCTGAAATCTTGTTGAAATATGGAACTACACTGCAATTAGGAACTCTGTCATTTAGAAATTCTGCAGCAATTTAGCCTTAGGTCTTCCAACATCTTAAGGCCTATATAAAAACTGCCTATTTAGATTGAAAACATCTATAGTATCCATGTCTATAACATAAATCTGTCTAAAACCAGACAACTCCAGATTTTTCAGGAGCTCACATCCTAAGCTTCCAGTCCAATGACAGAACTTTACATGTATCTAACAAAAACGAGAAATTCAGTGCTCGGTTCGAAATCAGGGTGTGTGAAGGGTCCAGATCACTCGAGGAACTTCTTTTTGGTTGCAGCAACCTTCCCAGTCTCTAGTGTCCCCACACCCAAAAACAACAGCCATTTTCTAAGCCGGCAGCTCCTCTATTCTTGTCTTTGCCTCTGGCTCTTCACCATCCAGCATGTTCCTGAGCTGCCTGCATTTGAATCTCAACTCTATCACTGACAAGTTGTATCACCTGGGAGTCTGTTTCCTCTTCTATAAAATAAGCATAATAATGTAATTACATCTCATAAAGTTGTGAAAATTACATAAGCAATACTTATAAAGGGTTTAGACAGTTTATGCTTTTGACAGATAGGACAAAAATCTGAAGATCCTTCCGTAACTGTCTCCATTGACCATCAATGAGTTACTTAACTTTACAGATCAGTTTTCTCATCCATAAGTGGAGGTTTATGGCAAACATATCGTTTTACAGTTCTCATATTTGATGATGAATTCCACTTTGGATATACTGTGTGTGAATCAACAGCATGACTTTACTATATAAAACTGATTAGCAATTTAAAATACAGAAGCAGAACATGGGTGAGAGAGTTCTGAAGTGGAATCAATGTTTTAAAAGAATCTTTCATTTTGTAGTTTAAAAAGGTATTAAACTAAACAAAAAGGTTAAATGCAACCTTTACTCTTAGCTGTAAACAACAAATCTGTGGTTACCCAAGTTAAACAATCATGTTAAGAGATATTACTGCCTACACCAAGGTTACATAACAGACAGCAATTCTTGCTTTAGACACTACAACATAAGGAAAAATGACAGCTGGAACATTATTCAATGATGTCCACAATCTACCATACATGATAGTAACTTTTTAGCTTGACATTTAATATTTTTCATATACTTTTTATCCTTTAGAAAATCTTAAATGTATGCTATTGCACTGGATAAGTACTCATAATCTATATCCTCTTCAGCTGAATGCTGTAGGAAAAATGGGGAAGAGGTTCTGTGAAACAAGAATGGCAGAATGTTAATAATTATTTAAACAGGGCAATAAGTACATGGAGTTTCATTACACTAGTCTCTCTCCTTTGTGTATTTGAAATACTCCATAATAAAACCTTTTTAAAAGTTACAGGTATTAGACGTTTTACTATTCTTATCAATTATCTATAAAATATTGGCTCAACATATATAGATTCTTTAATAATAGTTATTAATTAAAATCCTACATTTCAAAAGAGGGGGTTTTAGGGAAAAATAATTTCTCCAAAGGTTCAGGTGTTTTCACAGCTTCAGGTGTCTTTAAAAATAAAGGAATTTCAGAAGTTTGTAGAAAGTTCTCAGCCCTTTCTTCTACTTCATCACTATTATTTTCTATTGGCTTCTCAAAATGTTCTGCACATATAACCTGCAAATTCAAAATAATAGAAAACTATAAAAATGAATGTTATTTTTAAAAATGTTATTATGTTAACAAATTCACATATGTAAAAATGTGTGAGGAAGAAAACACCATATTAATCTATGATGTTATATCTCATAGACATAAGTAAAATAAGAATAATTGATGAAAGATACCAAAATATAATTGTGTAAAATATGGAAAAATAATTTTTAATTTTCTGATTTCTCTTTTCTTCCCAGCTCCACCTCCCTTACCTCTACCTAAAAAAGTAAATGATAGCCAGAACATACTCAAATTGATGAAGAAAAATGGTTAAGAATGTTTTTTTAAATTTCTACATCATGCACCAGCTCATGAATTGTATATGATATACAGGAAGGGAAAAGTGATTTACTTCTAAGCAATCTTATTCTCATTGGTTGTGTTCTTTGCACATTTTATCCTTATAAACCCATTACTTTCTCTGCAAAGGTTGAAAACATGAATACTAATTTTCCCTTATATCATTTTGTGGGGTAGGATTATGATTCCTCAAATATGTTTGCTATACTAAACCCTATTTCAGAAACAATTTGGGTCTTTCTACCAAAAAAATTTTACATGTTCTTTTTACCTGCTCTTCTTTTTTTTTAAAGGTATTATTTATTTATTTGACAGACAGAGATCACAAGTGGGCAGAGGGTGGGGGGAAGCAGGCTCCCCGCAGAGCAGAGAGCCCAATGTGGGGCTCTATCCCAGGACCCCGGGATCATGACCCAAGCCAAAGGCAGAGGCTTTAACCCACTGGGCCACCCAGGCACCCCTTTACCTGCTCTTCTTGAGCAGAATTCTACTGTGTCATTTGTCTTGCTTTAACCCTTACAGCTAACTTAGTAAAGCCAACAAACATTGTCTACATCTATCATTAAGTTTTCCACTATTAAAAAATATTTTGGAGGGGCGCCTGGGTGGCTCAGTGGGTTAAAGCCTCTGCTTTCGGCTCAGGTCATGATCCCAGGGTCCTGGGATCGAGCCCTGCATCAGGCTCTCTGCTCCACGGAGAGCCTGCTTCCTCCTCTCTCTCCCTGCCTGCCTTTCTTGCCTACTTGTGATCTGTCAAATAAATAAATAAAATCTTAAAAAAAAATTTTTTTTGGAAAATACTTTTGTGGCAACCACCAGTCTTGAACTGCCTTAGAAATCCATTCAATTTTACCAAACAAAATTGTTTTCTTCAGTTGTGATTTAGTTGTGATATAAATATATATATGTGTATATAAACATATATATATGATCAATTATTAATGACAACTCTGTGTATTTTCATATAAACTTTTTGTGGCTTCATTTTTTAAATCTAGAACTCCTCTAAGGAATAGAAGCTTTAACATCACAGGAACTTGATTACTAACCTAAAACACCTAGACCTCACATATATAATCTTCACTAATCTGAAATTAAAGTGGAAACAGCATTTTAAATTGGAATATTATGTTTAAAATTACAAATCAAATATTTGACTTACTTGTGAAGTACATTTCGATTCTCTCAATTGTCTTACTGTCCCTTTATCTTCACTCTCAGCATCTGTTTGTTATAGGAGAACAATCCAGTTTTTCTTTTGGCAATTTAATTATAAAGAAAACATATAAACAGTAAGAAATTGTGAATATTTAACTGTTTTTGACCTACAAAAATAGGTTTCATATAGTTTAACCCAATCCACACAGATAAGAGAATAAAACCCATGTCAACAGTTTAAAAGAAAATTATAGAGAATACCCATGTGACCATCACACAGGTAAAGAAAAAGAACATCATAAATACTCCAAATGTCCACATATTCCTCATATTGTCCTCCTCAGAGGTATTCACTATCCTGAGTTTCCTTGATTTGCTTTCTATAGTTTTATCACCTAAGTAATTCAGTTATTTTTCCTGTTTTAAAATGTTATATGATAAAATGGTAATATAAGTGTTCTTTGTCTTGTTTTTAGTCAGCATATACTCGTGAAATTCATCTGTATTGTTTCATATAGACATAATTTGCTTACTTGTATTGACTTAAGTATTCCATTGTACAGACAACATAATATATCCGTCTGTTCTACTAGCAAACAGGCATTTGAGGTGTTTCTATTTTGATACTATTACAAACAGTGATCTTTACATATATACTTGTATGCATGTACTTGTATTTCTCCAGGTATATACCTAGGAGGGGAATTATGAGGTAAAGAGTATGTATATCCTTCATTTTACCAAATTTTATACTATTTTCCAGAGTTTATTTTCCAAACTATTTATCAATTTTTGTTGTGGTACCTAGCCTTCCCAACTCACCTTAGGAACTCATTCAGTTTCACCAGACAAAACCATTAGCTTTAATTATAATTTAGATATAGTCTCAATATACATTTATAAATCAGAGTTCCTCCAATAGTTATGAGAGTGCTTATTGTTCTACATTCTCATTAATACTTACCACTGTCAGACTTTCTGAATCTGCTAATCTGTTGGATGTGTAATAGCTCACTGTGGCTTTATTTTTCAGTTTCCTAATTTGCTGAGCATCTTTTAATATGTTTACTTACCATACGAGTTGCTCTATTTGAAGTGCCTACTTGCATATTTTGCACATATTTCTAATTGGGTTGTCTGACTTCTTCTTGGCTTGTAGAAATTCTTTATATATTTTTGGAAACTGGTCCTTTGGCAGTTTTATGTGTTAAAAACATATCCTTTTGTCTTCATTTCTTTTTTTTAAGATTTTTATTTATTTGAGAGAGATAAAGAAAGAGAGCACAAGAGTAGGCAGAGTGGCAGGCAGAGGAAGAGCGAGAAGCAGACTCCCTGCTAAGCAGGGAACCTAACTTGGAACTTGATCCCAGGACCGAGATCATGAGCTGAGCTGAAGGCAGACGCTTAAACGACTGAATCATTCGGGCTCCCCTTCCATTCTCTTTACGTCTTTTGATGAACAGAAATTCTCAAGTTTAGTATAGCCAAATTTATCAACCTTTCTTTTATGATTGGGCATTTTAATTCTTATTTAAAAAATTCTTTCCTTTTGAATAGACCTTTTCCTTTTTGATCATCTGAAAGCTTTTGTCTTTTGCAGTTAAGTCACAACTATTATTTTCATCACATATTAACTTCCTCAAAAGACAGGCTTGGAGATTGTTGAAAAGAGTCCTTTTTTCTTCTAAGATAATTACATACCTTTTGGGGGTATGAAGCCTTATTATATATGTTGAACAGCAGCTAGACTATGCCAGACATATGCTTTTCCCCACGTATCTGTATTAGGGGTGCATTGTTCCTAGAGATCAGCTTTCTTCCCTTGTCTAACACTCTGTCAGCTTAGTGTATACAGAAAATTATAACAGGTGGAACAAATCATCTGTGCAGTTAAGATATAATTCTTTCTTCCAGAAGACGGCATGAAGAAAACCCATCTACATGGAATTCTAAGACCATTCTGAATATACATATATTTACAGAATTTTTCTACTGCCAAAATGAGCCAGTTTTCTAAAGTTTTTATTTGAACTCCAGTTAGTTAACACAGTGTAATATTAGTTTCAGGTGTGCAATTTAGTGACTCAAAACTTAAAACACCTGGTGCTCATCACAAGTACACTCCTTAATTCTCACCACCTATTTAACCCACCTCCCAACCTCCTTCTCTTCTCATCCATCAGTTTGTTCTCTATAGTTAAGAGTCTGCTTTTTGGTTTGCCTCTTTTTCCCCTCCATGACTGTTTTGTTTCTTAAATTCCACATACAAGTGAAATCATATGGTATTTTTCTTTCTTTGATTTATTTCACTTAGCATAATACTCTCTAGAGCTCCATTCAAGTTGTTGCAAATGGCAAGATTTCATTCTTTTTTATGACTAATACTGCATTACACACACACACACCACATCTTCATCCATTCATCAATCAATGGACATTTGAGCTCTTTCCATAATTTGGCTATTGTTGATACTACTGCTACAACATCAGGGCACATGTGCCCCTTCAAATCAGTATTTTTGTATCATTTGGGTAAATACCTAGTTAGTAATGCAATTGCTAGATCACAGGATAGTTCTATGTTAAATTTTTTAAGGAACCTTCATACTGTTTTCCGCAGTGGCCACACCAGTTTGCATTCCTATCAACAGTGTAAGGTTTCCCTTTCTCCATATCTTCACCAAAACCTGTTGTTCCCTGTATTGTTAATTTTAGCCATTCTGACAGGTGTGAGATGATATCTTGTACTTTTATTTGTGTTTCCCTGATGATGAGTGATGTTGAGCATCTTTTCATGTGCCTGTATGTCTTCTTTGGAAAAATGTCTATTCATGTCTTCTACTTTTTAATTGGATTATTTGTTTTGGGGGTGTTGAGCCTTATGAGTTCTTTACGTATTTTATATATTAACCCTTTATCAGATATGTCAGTTGCAAATAACTTCTCTCACTGCATAGATTGCCTTTCAGTTTTGTTGACTGTTCCCTTGGCTGTGCAGAAAATTTATTTTGATGAAATCCCAACAGTTTATTTTTGCTTTTGTTTCCCTTGCTTCAAGAGGTGTATCTAGTAAGAAGTTGCTATGGCCGATGTCAGAAAGGTTACTGCCAGTGTTTTCCTCTAGGATTTTAATGGTTTCCTGTCTTACATTTAGGTCTTTCATCAATTTTGAATTTATTTTTATGTATGGTGTAAGAAAATAGTCCAATTTCATTCTTTTGCATATGGTTGTCCAGTATTCTCAACATCATTTCTTGAAGAGACTGTTTCCTTTCCATTGAATGGTCTTTCCTACCTTGTCAAAGATTAGTTGACCATATAGTTGTGGGTCCATTTCTAGATTTCCTGTCCTGTTCCATTGATCTATGTGTCTGTTTTTGTGCCAGTACCATACCATCTTTATCACTACAGCTTTGTAATATAACTTACATCTTGAATTGTGATGCCTCCAGCTTTGCTTTTTAAGGTTGCTTTGGCTATTTAGGCTCTTTGTGGTTCCATAAAAATTTCTGATTGTTTATTCTAGCTCTGTGAAAAATGATGGTAGTATTTTGATAGGGATTGCATCATATGTGTAGATTACTTTGGGTAACACAGATATTTTAACAGTATTTGTTCTTCTAATACATGAGCATGGAATGTTTCTCCATTTCTTTGTGTCATCTTCAATTTCTTTTATCAGTGTTTTATAATTTTCAGAGTATGGGTCTTTCATCTCTTTGGTTAGGTTTATTCCTGGGTATCTTATGGTTTCTGGTGCAATTATAAATGGGATTTATTCCTCAATTTCTTTCTGCTGCTTTATTATTGGCATATAGAAATGAAACATATTTCTGTATATTGACTTTGTATCTTGCAACTTTACTGAAAAATACCAGTCCTAGCAGTTTTTTGGTGAAGTATTTCAGGTTTTCTCTATATAGTATCATATCATCTACAAATAGTTTAAGTTTTACTTCTTCCCTGCTGATTTGCCTGCCTTTTTTTTCTTTTTGTTGTCTGATTGCTGTGGCAAGGATTTGCAGTATTATGTTGGATAAAAGTGGTAAGAGTGAACATCCCTATCTTGTTCCTGATCATAAAGGAAAAGATCTCGGTTCTTCCCCACCGAGGATGATTTCAATCGTGGGTTTTTTGTATATGGACTTTATTCTGTTGAGGAATGCTCCCTCTAAACCTACTTTATTGAGGTTTTTTATCATGAATGATGTTGTACTTTGTCAAATGCTTTTTCTCCATCTACTGAAAGGATCATATGGTTCTTATCCTTTCTTTTATTAATGTGAGGGAGTTGAGGGAAATTGGGGGCGGGAGATGAACCATGAGAGACTATGGACTCTGAAAAACCACTTGAGGGTTTTGAAGGGGCACGGGGTGGGAGGTTGGGGGAGCCAGGTGGTGGGTATTATGGAGGGCACGCATTGCATGGAGCACTGGGTGTGGTGTAAAACTATGAATTCTGCTTTGCTGAAAATAAATAAAATAAATAAATAAATAAATAAATATGATGTGTCATGTTGATTGATTTGTGAATACTGAACCAACCTTGCAACTCAGGAATAAATCCCACTTGAAGGTGGTGAGCAGTTCTTTCAATGTACTGCTGGATTTGGTTTGTTCGTATTTTGTCGAGAATTTTTTGCATCCGTGTTCATTAGGGATATTGGCCTATAGGTTGTTTTGTTTTGTTTTGTTTTGTTTTAGTGGAGTCTTTATCTGGTTTTGGCATCAGGGTAATGCTGGCCTCATAAAATAAATGTGGAAGTTCTCCTTCCTTTTCTATTTTTGGAATAGTTTGAGGAGAATAATAGGTATTAACTCTTCTTTATTTTTTTTATATATATTTTTTAATTTCTTTTCAGCATAACAGAATTCATAGTTTTACACCACACCCAGTGCTCCATGCAATGCGTGCCCTCCATAATACCCACCACCAGGCTCCCCCAACTTCCCACTCAGGTTATTTTTCAGAGTCCATAGTCTCTCATAGTTCATCTCCCCCCCAATTTCCCTCAACACCCTTCTTCTCTCCATCTCCCCATGTCCTCCATGTTATTTTTTATGCTCTGCAAATAAGTGAAACCATATGATAATTGACTCTCTCTGCTTGACTTATTTCACTCAGCATAATCTCTTCCAGTCCCGTCCATGTTGCTACAAAAGTCGGGTATTCATCCTTTCTGATGGAGGCATAATACTCCATAGTGTATATGGACCACATCTTCTTTATCCATTCGTCTGTTGAAGGGCATCTTGGT
>PISX010027449.1:0-22978 GCA_004024625.1 Mellivora capensis | reverse complement strand
GAGGGTCTATTTCTGGGCTCTCTATTCTGTTCCATTGATCTATGTGTCTGTTTTTGTGCCAGTACCGTACTGTCTTGATGATGACAGCTTTGTAATAGAGCTTGAAGTCCGGAATCGTGATGCCACCAACTTTGGCTTTCTTTTTCAATATTCCTTTGGCTATTCGAGGTCTTTTCTGGTTCCATATAAATTTTAGGATAATTTGTTCCATTTCTTTGAAAGAAATAGATGGGATTTTGATAGGGATTGCATTAAATATGTAGATTGCTTTAGGTAGCATAGACATTTTCACAATGCTTGTTCTTCCAATCCATGAGCATGGAACATTTTTCCATTTCTTTGTGTCTTCCCCAATTTCTTTAATGAGTACTTTATAGTTTTCTGAGTATAGATTCTTTGCCTCTTTGGTTAGGTTTATTCCTAGGTATCTTATGGTTTGATGCGCAATTGTAAATGGGATTGACTCCTTAATTTCTCTTTGTTCTGTCTTGTTGTTGGTGTAGTGAAATGCAACTGATTTCTGCACACTGATTTTATATCCTGACACTTTACTGAATTCCTGTATGAGTTCTAGCAGATTTGGAGTGGAGTCTTTTGGGTTTTGCACATACAGTATCATATCATCTGCAATTGGGGATAGTTTGACTTCTTCTTTGCCAATTTGGATGCCTTTAATTTCTTTTTGTTGCCTGATTGCTGAGGCTAGGACTTTTAGTACTATGTTGAATAGCCGTGGTGATAATGGACATCCCTGCCGTGTTCCTGACCTTAGAGGAAAAGCTCTCAGTTTTTCTCCATTGAGAATGATATTTGTGGTGGGTTTTTCATAGATGGCTTTGATGATATTGAGCTATGTGCCCTCTATCCCTACACTTTGAAGAGTTTTGATCAGGAAGGGATGCTGTAGTTTGTCAAATGCTTTTTCAGCATCTATTGAGAGTATCATGTGGTTCTTGTTCTTTCTTTTATTAATGTATTGTATCACATTGATTGATTTGCGGATGTTGAACAACCTTGCAGTCCTGGAATAAATCCCACTTGGTCATGGTGAATAATCCTTTTAATGTACTGTTGGATCCTACTGGCTAGTATTTTGGTGAGAATTTTCGCATCTATGTTCATCAAGGACATTGGTCTGTAATTCTCTCTCTCTCTCTCTCTTTTAAAAGATTTTATTTATTTATTTGACAGACAGAGATCACAGGTAGGCAGAGAGGCAGGCAGAGAGAGAGGAAGAAGCAGGCTCCCCGCTGAGCAGAGAGCCTGATGCAGGGCTCAATTCTAGGGCCCCAGGATCATGACCTGAGCCGAAGGCAGAGGCTTTAACCCACTGAGCCACCCAGGCGCCCCTGTAATTCTCTTTTTTGATGGGATTCTTGTCTGGTTTTGGGATCAAGGTGATGCTGGCTTCACAAAATGAGTTTGGAAGTTTTTCTTCCATTTCTATTTTTCAGAACAGTTTCAGGAGAATAGGAATTAATTCTTCTTTAAATGTTTGATAGAATTCACCTGGGAAGCCGTCTGGCCCTGGGCTTTTGTTTGTTTGGAGATTTTTGATGACTGTTTCAATCTCCTTACTGGTTATGGGTCTGTTCAGGTTTTCTATTTCTTTCTGGTTCAGTTGTGGTAGTTTATATGTCTCTAGGAATGCATCCATTTCTTCCACATTGTCAAATTTGTTGGTGTAGAGTTACTCATAATATGTTCTTATAATTGTTTTTCTTTGGTGTTCGTTGTGATCTCTCCTCTTTCATTCATGATTTTATTTATTTAGGTCCTTTCTCTTTTCTTTTTGATAAGTCTGGCCAGGGGTTTATCAATCTTATTAATTCTTTCAAAGAACCAGCTCCTAGTGTCATTGATTTGTTCTATTGGGTTTTTTTTTCTATTTCATTGATTTCTGCTCTGATCTTTATTATTTCTCTTCTCCTGCTGGGTTTAGGCTTTCTTTCTTGTTCTTTCTCCAGCTCCTTTAGATGTAGGGTTAGGTTGTGTATAACAGTGTTTATTTTTCTGATCCATGAGCATGGAATGGTCTTCCATCTTTTTGGGTCTTCTTCAACTTCTTTCATGAGTGTTCTGTAGTTCCTTGAGTACAGATCCTTTACCTTTTGGTTAGGTTTATTCCCAGATATCTTATGGTTCTTGGTGCTATAGTAAATGGGATCAATTCTCTAGTTTCCCTTTCTGTATTTTCATTGTTAGTGTATAAGAAAGCAACTGATTTCTGTACATTGACTTTGTATCCTGCCACATTACAGAATTGCTGTTTGAGTTCTAGTAGTTTTGGGGTGGAGTCTTTGGGTTTTCCATATAAAGTATCATGTCGTCTATGAAGACAGAGAGTTTGACTTCTTCATTGCCAATTTGAATACATTTTATTTCTCTTTGTGTCTGATTGCTCTTGCTAGGACTTCTAATACTATGTTGAACAAGAGTGGTGAGAGTGGGCATCCTTGTCATGTTCCTGATCTCAAAGAGAAGGCTGTCGTCTTTTTCCCATTGAGGATGATATTTGCCATGGGTTTTTAATAGATAGATTTTATGAAGTTGAGGAATGTTCCCTTATCCCTATACTTTGAAGCGTTTTAATCAGGAATGGATGCTGGATTTTGTTAAACGGTTTTTCTACCTCAATTGAGAGGACCATGTGGTTCTTCTCTCTTTTCTTATTGACTTGTCCTATCACATTGATTGACTTGTGAATGTTGAACCGTCCTTGTAAGCCAGGGATGAATCCCACCTGGTCATGGTGGATAATCTTTTTAATGTACTGTTGGATCCTTTTAGCTAGGATCTTTTTGAGAATCTTAGCATCCATATTCATCAGTGATATTGGTCTGAAATTCTCCTTTTTGGTGGGGGCTTTGCCTGGTTTGGGGACCAGGGTAATGCTGGCTTCAAAAAAAGAGTCTAGAAGTTTTCCTTCTGCTTCAAGTTTTTGAAAGAGCTTCAGGAGAATAGGTATTTTTTCTTCTTTGAATGTTTGGTAGAATTCCCCAGGGAATCCATCAGCTCCTGGGCTCTTGTGTTTTGGGAGGTTTTTCATCACTGCTTCAATCTTATTACTAGATATTGGTCTATTCAGGTTGTTAATTTCTTCCTGGTTCAATTTTAGTAGTTTATAGTTTTCCAGGAATGCATCCATTTCATCTAGGTTGCTTAATTTATTAGCATATAACTGTTAATAATTTCTGATGATTGTTTCTTTTCCTTGGTGTTAGTTGTGATCTCTCCCTTTTTGTTCATATTTTTATTAATTTGTGGCTTTTCTCTTTTCTTTTGGATTTTGAACAGTTTGGCCAATGGTTTATCGATCTTATTGATTCTTTCAGAAAACCAGTGTTTAGTTTCATTGATGTGTTCTACTGTATCTCTAGTTTCTATCTCATTGATTTCTGCCCTAATCTTGATTATTTCCCTTCTTGTTTGTGGAATTGGCTTAATTTGTTGTTGATTCTCCAGATCTTTAAGGTGTAGAGACAGCCGGTGTATTCTGGATTTTTCAATTTTTTTTGAGGGAGGCTTGGATGTCTATGTATTTCCCCCTTAGAACTGCTGTATCCCATAGGTTTTGGACCGAAGTGTCTTCATTCTTATTGGTTTCCATGAATTGTTTAAGTTCTTCTCTGATTTCCCGGTTGATCCAAACATTCTTAAGCAAGGTGGTCTTTAGCTTCCAAGTGTTTGAATTCCTTCCAAACTTTTCCTCGTGGTTGGGCTCCAGTTTTAAAGCATTGTGATCTGAGAATATGCAGGGAATAATCTCAATCTTTTGGTATTGGTTGAGCCCTGATTTGTGACCTATGTATATGGTCTATTCTAGAGAAGGTTCCATGTGCACTTGAGAAGAATGAGTATTCTGTTGTTTTAGGGTGGAATGTCCTGTATATATCTATGAGGTCCATCTGGTCCAATGTGTCATTCAATGCTCTTGTTTCTTTATTGATTTTCTGCTTGGATGATCTGTCTACTACTGAGAGTGGCACGTTAAGATCTCCTATTACTAATGTATTCATATCAATATGACTCTTTATCTTGATTAACAGTTTTCTTATGTAATTGGCTGCTCCCATATTGGGGGCATAAATATTTACAATTGTTAGATCTTCTTGGTGGATAGTCCCTTTAAGAATTATGTAGTGTCCTTCTGTATCTCTGACTATGGTCTTTAGTTTAAAATCTAATTTATCTGATGTGACAATTGCTACCCCAGCCTTCTTTTGAGGCCCATTGGAATGAAAGATGCTTCTCCATCCCTTCACTTTCAGTCTGGGTGTATCCTTAGGTTCAAAATGGGTCTCTTTTAGACAAAATATGGATGGGTCCTGTCGTTTTATCCAATCTGCAACCCTGTGCTGTTTTATGGGTGCATTTAGGCCATTCAAATTGAGAGTGATTATTGAGAGATACGTTTTTATTGACATCATGTTACCTGTGCAGTCTTTGTTTCTATAGATTGTCTCCATATATTTCTGTTCAATGATATTCTTAGTTTTCTTTTTCATCTTTTATAGAAACCCTTTTAATATTTCTTGCAGTGCTGGCTTGGTGGTCACATACTCTTTTAAACCTTGTGGTTCTTGGAAGCTCTTTATCTCTCCATCCATTTAAAAAATTTTTTTTTATTTTTTATAAACATATAATGTATTTTTTCCAACCATTTTGAATGTCAGTCTTGCTGGCTAAAGTATTCTTGGCTGCATGTTTTTCTCATTTAGTGTCCTGAATACATCTTGCCAGCTCTTTCTGGCTTGCCAGATTTCTGTGGATAGGTCTGATATTATTCTGATGGGCTTTCCTCTGTATGTAAGGAATCTCTTCCCTCTAGCTGCTTTCAAGAGCTTCTGTCTAAAATTATGACTCATCATTTTCACAATCAGATGTCTCGAGGTCTTTCTAGATTCTTTGATCTTGGCAGGGAGACCTTTCTGCCTCTAGTACATGAACACTGGTTTCATTAGCCAGATTGGGAAAATTTTCATGGAGAATTTGTTTTAACTATATCCTCTAGTCTTCTTTCTTTCTCCTCCCCCTCAGGGATTCCAATAATTCTGACATTGGAATGTTTCATGGTGTCATTTATTTCCCTGAATCTGTTTTCATGGTTTCTAAGCTGTTTGTTCCAGACTTCTTCCTGATCCTTTTTCTCTATCAGTTTGTCCTCCAGATCACTAATTCTATCTTCTGCCTCAGTTACCCTAGTTTTTAGAGAATTTAGATTAGATTGGAGGGCAGAGGGCTGTGGTTCTAGAGAGCGCTGGCTCGCATCCACACCAGACTCCTTCATGGGTGCTGCCACCCAGATGCTCTCAGGCACGCTGGTGGCTCAGGGACCAAGACCTGGCTTCTTGTTGTGCTCTCTGATTTCTCACCTGTGGTGGCAGTCCTGGGTCCATGGACTTAAGTCCCTATCCCTAACCGCCCAATTCCACCAATTTCCCCTTAAGATCTTTTGCTCTTTTTGAGTGCTTTCAAGCAGACTCCAAGTTAATGCTCATCCCCAATCACAGTGCACTCTCGTATTGGGGTATTACTTTCCAGTGGATCACTTCTGGTGGCTCCCTCCCCTTTTTGTTTATCTTCCGATGTTAGTCCTATGTTCCCAATCTGCTTTACCTGTCCACTGGTATCTTCTGCCCCCATAGAGATCCAGAAGTGTATAATTCTAATCTTAGGCTGATTTAATGGGTGATCAGAGTTCTTGGGTAGGTAATCAGCTTACTTTAGGGGGCAGGTTGAAACAGAGCCTCCTACTTCTCTGCCTTCTTGTCTCCTCCAATGTCTGCTTTATCTTTATCTTTATTATTGCCTTTCTTCTGCCTCCTTTGAGAGTATTTGGTGTTATGCTTTTCATTTTTCCTAGATTCCTAAGGTGGGAGCTTTGAGATCTTTCCTATTTTCTGTTGTATGCATTTAGAGCTATAGACTTCCCTTCCAGCACTGATTTAGCTGTGTCCTACAAATTTTGATATGTTGTAATTTTCATTTTTAATGAGTTCAGTATAGTTTTTTTATTTCCTTTGAAGCTTCATCTTTGAACTATAAATTATTTGGAATTATGCAGTTAAGTTCCCATGTTTTGGAGATTTTCTTGTTATCTTTCTGTTTGATAGAGTTGGTGAGAAGTGGTCAGATTCTAGAAATATTTTGATTGTGGAGCTGACAGGATTTGTTAATAGATTTAATATCGGGTATGAGAGAGAGAGAGAAAGAGAGAGAGAGTGAGGGGTCAACAGAGGTTTAATCTGCGCAATTGGGAGAATGAACTTGTCATTTACTGAGAAGGGGCAGACTTAAGGAGGTGCAAATTTTGGGAAAAGTGGGGGATCAGGGGTTTGGGTTTGGATGATTAAGTTTGAGATATCCCTTTTTTTTTTAAGATTTTATTTACTTATTTGTCAGAGAGAGCGAGAGAGCACAAGCACGCAGAGTGGCAGGCAGAGGAGGCAGAGAGAGAAGCAGCCTCCCCACTGAGCAAGGAACCCAATGCAGGACTCAATCCCAGGACCCTAGGACATGACCTGAGCCAAAGGCAGCCACTTAATGGACTGAGCCACCCAGGTGTCCCTTGAGATATTCTTTTTTATCTAGTTTTTAAAATCTAATTTACTAGATGTCTAGTGGAACATTGGCTATATGAATCTGAGTTCAAGGACATAAATTTGGGAGTTTTCATTCTGTATATGATACTTAAAGATATGAGACTAGATGTGGTCCCATCTACAGTGGCTGGAAATAAAGAAAAGAGTCCTGAGTCCTGGAGCACTCTAATATTTAGAGGTCAAGGAATAAAGAGAAACCATCAAAGGAAAATGAGGAAATATCGATAAAGTAGAAGAAAAACCAACAGAAAGTGGTGTACTGGAGGTTGAGTGAAGAAAGTGTTTCCAGAAGGATGGAGTGATTAATTTGTCAAACAAGAAGAGAACAGAAAATTGACTCTTAGATATGGAAATGTGGAGATCTCTGGTGGTTTTGCCAAGATCAGGGCAGGGCAGGGAGGAAAGAAGAAGAGGAGAAGACAAAGAGATGGCAAGTATAGACAGCGATTTGAAGGAGTTTTATTGTAAAGGAAAGCAAAACAATGCAGTGGTGGGTGAAGGGGGACATGGGTTGGGGGAGTCATTACTAGACATAACAAGTAAATATATACATGGGAAACTTGTATTTAAACATAGAGTTTGAATTTACTTTGATTGACAATGAAGTCTAAAATTTCATATAGTGAAAAGTCTTCAATAGGCTTGATAATCTTAGCAAGAGGATTTATATTTGAAGAAGACTTAGTTAAATATGAGTTGGTCTATGGAAGATGTGTAATTTTAAAGGTTGTTTCTTTGGTTTAATTTGGATTTGCAATTTCAGTTAACCCTTTCCAATAAGAGTCCCCCAAATGAATATTTACTTAGCAGTGATAGAAAACTTTCTATTTACAGAGTACTTATCAGTTTCTGTATCAGAACAAACACAAAAGAATGAAAATGTCATTAGCAGTGTAGGAGGGAATTAAACCAAAGTGGTCCCAAACCAGGGAAACTGAGTCTCAGGGCCTATGTGGGATCTGAAGGTGAGACTCACCAGCAACCCTCCACTGGTACTAATCTTCAACCTCTCATGCTGCTTGACTCTGTTTTCCTTTCTCTTCATTGTTTTTTTTTTAATTGCTTTCTTCATTGAAACATCTATTTTGAATTGCTTCCAGCTTTCCAGCTATCAGGCAGCAGAGTCATTTCTATCAGAAGGATTTTATTGGTTCTCCAGGGTTCCTGGCTTTCTAGAACCTATCTCTTGTGCTCTGTTTAACCAACTCTCTTTTCCTTTTCCCACTGAGAAATCCAGTGAGGTTACATTTCCCCGCTTTCCTTAAGGTTGGCAGCCAGAGGCAGTGGCCAGAGGAGTGAGGGAGGAAGTCATCTGTATCCCACTTCTAGCTTGTGGCTTGGCCATAGGGAAAACCTGTACACACTCTCTCCATGTTCTCTCTCTCTGTTTGCCTGCCAGAAAAGGAATATGCTTAGGATGAGTGTGGGTCTTGAATGATTGTGGCACAGAGCACCAGCCCTGAACAGCATTGCACAGGGGCACCAGCAAGAGATGAACTTTTATTATGTGGAAACTCTGATACTTTAGAGTTGTTTATTATAGCCATGAGCCTGTTCTAGTTATTATGTACTCCTTTGGATGAGATGCAGTGAGTTTTGGCTTTGCATTTAGACTTAAAAAGTCCAGAAGTTAGGGGTGCCTGGGTGGCTCGGGGTTTTGTTGTTGCTGCCTGTTGTCATAGTTGTTTGTTTACTTAGTGACTTTTCTGAACTCGTTCACTGAAGTCTTTAAATATTTTATTTATTTATTTGGGAGACTAAGAGATAGCATGAGTAGGAGGAGGGGGGACAGAGGCAGAGGGAGAAGCAGGCTCCCCGCTGAGCAGGGAGCCTCATGCAGGGCTCCAACCCAGGACCCTGAGATCATGACCTGAGCTGAAGGCAGATGCTTAACTGACTGAGCCACCCAGGCGTCCCATCTCTGAAGTCTCGATTGTTGTAGTCACTGAAGTCACTGCTTGGTTAACTCAAGGATCAGTTAGCGGTGGGACAGAGCCTTACCTAAACACCTGGATCAAATGTCTCCCGGTCTTTGCCAAGGGCCTCTGTATGCTATAATCACCCACGTTCTGCTTTTAGCCTCCTTAGCTACTTGGGCAAACCCCGAGGTCAATCAGAGGTGAGAGTTTAAGATATTTTCAGGTGTGTTTTTGAACTTATGCATGGTCCTATGAATGTGCATGGCAGTCTAGATTCCCAGAAATATACCTGAGATTTTCGAAACACCTTATGGGCGTCTTATTCCTCTGTCTTTCCTTCAAGGATTTTTGATGAGTTTATTATTTGTCCTACCTATTATCCATTGCTTCAGGCCACTGTCCTGGTAAAACATTCAAAAACATCCCCCTGGCCCAGAAACATTTAGCACTGGGTATATTTGAATGAGGTGGAATAAGACTAGCCTTTTGAGCAGTCTTCTCGGGAACCACCAGACAGGTTGAATGATGATTTCTCTTTGGGATTGAGGCTTTGGAAGAGATCCAGCCCCATTTACCTACCTCCAGTCCCGAGAAGGTGGGCTGTTACCTTTCAGGTTCTGCCAAACTGGAAAGTGGGAAGTGGGACTAGGGTAAATGAAGAGGTCACAATGTTTGTTGCCCTTCCTGATGTCCAGATATTCTCTTGCTTAAATTCTCCCCAGGTTGCTGTAAGCCTTCGGCTGATACTGAGTTTTGAAAAAGTTGATTCTGACTTTTTCTTTTTTGGCCAGTTTTTTCTTTGCTTTTATGGAGGGGTGAACTCTCAGAGGTCCTCCTGCTACTTCACTCCCTTAATTAATTTTCACACTTAAAGAGTGTTTCTAAAATTTGGGAGGGGGTGTTCCATAAGTTGGTTTTAAAGTTCACATGAAGAAATAAATAAGGATAAATTGAAAATCCTCAAAAACAGTAATAATGTAAGAATGCCTCACCCACCCACCCATCCCATGCTTGGCTGGTTCAGTCAGTAGAGCCTACAACTTTTGATCTTGGGGTTGTGAGTTTTAGCCCCATGTTGGGAATAGAGTTTACTTTGAAAATAGTAATCCCACCTAGCTTTTTTTTTTTTTTAAGATTTTATTTATTTACTTATCTGACAGAGAGTTAGAGAGAGAGCACAGTAGGCAAGACTGCAGGGAGAGGGAGAGAGAGAAGCAGATTCCCCATGGGGCAAGGAGTCTGATGCAGGGGCTCTATCCCAGGACCCTGGGATTATGACCTGAGCAGAAGGCAGTTGCTTAACTGATTGAGCCACCCACATGCTCCTGCCCCACCTGGTATTAAGACATATATTAAAAGTACAATTATTAAGACAGTGTAGTAGTGACAGTAAATAGATCAATGGGACAGAATCAAGAGTCCAGAAAAAGAACCAATTTTTATAATTTAGTACATAATACCCATGGAAGTGCATGTAAGTGAAAGAAGACAGTTTAGTAAATTTACTAGCATTAGGAAAAATATTATGTTGGATTCTTTTCTTTCTTTTTTTTTTTTAAAGATTTTATTTATTTATTTGACAGAGAGATCACAAGTAAACAGAGAGGCAGGCAGAGAGAGAGGGGGAAACAGGCTCCCCGTTGAGCAGAGAGCTTGACCCAGGGCTCGACCCCAGGACCCTGGGATCATGACCTGAGCTGAAGGCAGAGGCTTAACCCACTGAGCCACCCAGGCTCCCCTTATATTGGATTCTTATCTAACTTCTTACAACAAAAGAAATTCCAGATGTATCAAAGTTTAAACACGAAATATATAATCACTAAATAATTGGAAAATAGCTCTGAGAGGTTACAAGACTTTGGAACCAACCTAAATATCCATCAAAGTAAAATAGATAAACATATGTGGTATATTCATACCTGATGCTAATATAAAACAATGAAAATATATGAACTATAGCTTATATACAAAAGCATGCTTGAATCTGAGAAATATGATGAGTTAAAGAAATAAGACATTAAGGGATACTCTAAGAATCATAGAATATCACTCCATTTGTATGGAATTAAAAATGAACAAAATAAACTATTTTTTAAGGCATGCATCCAAATGTGGCAAAATTGTAAAGAAGTAAAAAGAAGTGGTTATTACAAAAAATCAGGTTGGTGGTTACCTCTGGGTGAACAGAGAGAATATACGGTGAATAGAGAAGCCTCTGATGGTGAAGGGAATGTTCTAGTTCTTGATTTGTTAAGTGACTACATGAGTGCTTAATAGTTATGCATTAAACTATTCACGTAGGTTTATGAGCTTACTTGTATGATTGTTATATTGCACCATAAAAGAAGAAAATAAAGAAAATGTAGCTGATTTCTGGTATTTAACATTGTATCTTGGGCAAATCTTATTTTGAGGCTGTTTATATATTTTTAATCCCATTTTCCTAGATTCCTCTAGATTCATGCTTCGTAACAGGCAGAGGAATCTCTTTCTTTTCTCAAGAGATTCTGCAGTCCACTTCCTAGGAAATGCCACAATATCGGTAATTAAATAATTTCAGAGCGACATATAGAAAGCTGTATGATCAACTATCAAAATGTCATCCCACTGCTGCAGGGGTGAGCAAGGCTCTCCCTTTCTCCAGTGTCATCTGGTTTTCATTTGTAGATTGATATAAAGCTGAGCTCCAATCCTGGGCTCATAGGATTGAATTTATTAACTGCTGAATGGAGATGAAATTTACCTTTCAAGGCTGGTTTGAGAATAAAATAAGGTAATATATGGTACTACTATGGGCTTTAATGAAGCAAGACAAATGATAGCATAAATGATTGCTCTAGAATGGAATAATTTTTTTTCTTTTCTTTTTTTTGCATAAGTTCAAGGAAAAATGATTTTTGAAAATGGGTTTGATGTAATTGTTGTTTCATTTCATTGATTGATTGATTTTTTTTTTTAACACTGTGTCCTATCATTTCTTTTCCATCTATCTCAGGACATTTGTTTACTCATTGTTTACTAGAGGGAGGCCTTTCCCAGTTGCGTTCCTTGTCAGAGGGTTTATCTTCTGCACGGGAAATGGACTTCTCCAAGGCTACTATCTGATTTACTGTGCTGAATACCCAGCTGAGTGGTACACAGACGGACGGTTTCGCCTGGGTAAGTAAATCTGGCTACTTCTTACCCACACCCCTCCTAAATCCCCACCACCTTCTCCCACCCTACTGCAGTAATCCCCCATGGAATTCCATTCTCCTCTTCTCTCCCTGCTACCCTCCTCTTTTTTCTATAAAGCGGCCAGAGAGCCCTTTGAAAAACATGTCACTCCCTACCTCGGAATCCTCCAGGGCTTTTCTACTACTCTCAGGATAAAAGACAAATTCCTAATCATGGCCTATGCCTGTGACACCCAAATGTGGTTGGTCTTGCCCCATTTCCTGATCCCATTTCTTGCCTCCCTCTAATTACTATGCTGTAGCCTCTGTGACCTTCCTGCTGGGGCCTGAAATGGTCAAGCTGGTCCTGCCCCAGAGCTCTTATACAGACCGTTCCCTCTATATGGAATATTCTCTCCACATACACTGGTGGAGGTTGGTCCCTGACTTTATTTAGGTGTCTAACAGTTTGTATCTCTTCAAAGGGACTTTTCCTGACCATTTTATCTAAAATAGTAGAAAACACTGCTGAAGTTTTTTTCATTATCTGCAAGAGGAACTCAAGTCTAGAAGGTTCAATTGTTTGTGTATTGTTTTGCCTTAAACCCCAATGCAGAGATTACCCTTAATTCCTCTCTTTACATCACACATCAAATTCTATCAGTCAGCTTAGTAGGACTGTGTGGAGCTCCGTAAGATGTACCCACGAGGCTCCCTTCCTCCCTCACTGCTCCGACTTCATCCTAGTCTGAGCCATGATGACCTCTTGCTGGGACCGCCCTGGGGACCTTCCAACCAAGTTTCTTGCTGCCGTGGGGCCTGGCCTTCAGTAGTAGCCCCTTGTGCACACAGCTGTCAGACGCAACCTTTGAAAACACAGCCAAATGGAGGGTTGACACGTGCACACAATGGAGTGTTCAGAGCCACAGAAACAAACAAACAAAACACAACAAAAACAAGGAGGATCTCTGTGTGCTCCCACCAGACGTCTCCAGAATATGTGGTTAAATAAAATAAAGTGTGACCATTGTATATCTAGTATGCTACTTTTCATGTAAAAATGATGGAAGGAAAATGTGTGTGTGTGAAACTGGAAAAAGGAATATTCGATTGAAAAAAACCTAATTTTAAAAAGGTGGCATGGAGGGTCTGGGGGAAAGAGATTGGGATGGCAGGTAGAGCTTTTCTTTTAATATTGTTTTGTCCTTTGAATTATGAAACTTAATAATTTAGCTTAAAAAAAATCTAAATGGGGGACACTGGCTGGCTCAATTGGTGGAGTGAGTGACTCTTGATCTTGGGGTCATCAGTTTGAGCCCTGGGTGTGGTGTAGAGATTACTTAAATAAATAAAACTAAAAAAAAAAAAATCTAACTGGAAGAAAGTTCCCTAAAATGGAGAAGAAACCAATAAATGAACCTAACTATATGTTGAGCTGGTAATATAACTGTACAGGAAAATGGTTTATGTCTGTTTACAAGAAATAAGGAGACTGAAGAAGTAAGTTGAATGCCACTATCGAGAAGTGAGCCAGTCTTATCTAGAAAGGGAAGTATTCTGAGGTACAACTGTCCGGTGTCTTTTTAAGAAGCCAGTGCCCTGGGAAATTTTTTAAAAAGGTAAGGGTTAGGGCACCTGGGCGACTTAGTTGGTAGAGCATCTGACTCTTGGTTTTGGCTTAGGTCATGATCCCATCACCCATGAGATCGAGCCCAGAGTTGGGCTCTGCACTCATCGAGGAGTCTGCTTGAACATTCTTTCCCTCTGCCCTCCACCTGTGTGTGTATGTGCACCTCTCTCTCTCTTTAAAGTAAATTAAAAAATCTTTTTTTTTTTTTTTAAAGAATATGGGTCTGGGCAAGATTAAAGTGGCCTTAAAGGAGATAATGTCTAGATACCAGGATGGTCCTATACTGGACTTCGGTTTTCACAAACCACCTATAAGAAGCATTTTGGGGCTATCTGGGAAAATTGAAATATGACCTAGATATTCCATAAGATGAAAATCTGGAAGGTTATATATTAAGGTGTTTAATGGTTATAATTTCTGGATGGTGGGAATAAGGTGTCTGGGTTTTCTTATTTTTGCTCACTCACATTTAGTATTCCACATAACATACTTACTTCTTTTGTAACAATAACAAACGCAAAACACTTCCTATTTTGTCCTCGCTTCAAATCTGCCAGTGGCTTTATCTTGTACATAACACTCCAAACTCCTCAGCAAAGCCTGTAATGCTTAGTGTATGTTTTTTTAGATAGCATCCTGTCCACATTTTCCCACTTTTCCCTCTATCTTAAAGTTTCAACTGCATCAGCCTTCCTTCTGTTTTTTAGACAGAATGAAACTCTTCTAGCCTCAGGGCCTTTGCAACTGCTAATTCCTATGCCAGATTGATCTCCCTCATATCTGTGCATTCTTATTATTCCAATCACAGGACGAAATACCAAATTTTCAGAAAAGTTTTCCCCATTCACCTCATCTAAGTTGGAGATACCTTCCCCCCACCCCAAGTGCATTCTCTATCTCATGATCCTCTGATTTTCTGCTTTGCAGTGACATTATATGATTTTAAATGTTTTAATTATTTGAATTCATTTCTGTCTTCTTATGCTAAAATATAAGCTTTATGAAAACAGACACCTTGACTGTTTTCTCGTGACTGTATCCTTGGTGTTTAGGACAACTCTTTATAACGTAAGCTCTCAATTGATATTAGTTGAATGAATAAATGAGTGAATGAGTGAACACATGAGGGAGATTTTTACAGCACTTGTGAAATAGATATTATTCAAATTTACATTTTATAGATGAGAAAACGGAGACTGAGGGAGGGTCAGTGGCTTGCCCAAGGACACATAGACACAGAGTCCAGGGTTTCTGCGTTGTCTGCTACTGTGCATATATCTCCCCTCCTTCTCTCAACCTCCTGCCATTGGTGTCTCTCCCCAGTTTCCCTTTCCTCTAGGCCAATAATTAAATTATTATTGAAGTATAGTTGACATACAATGTTATAGTCCTTTCAGATGCATAACGTAGTAATTATGCAATTCTATGCATTCTTCAGTGCTCATCAAGATCAGTGCAGTCACCACCTGTCACCATACAATGGCCAATGATCTTTTGACTAGACAAGACTGCAAATCATTGTTTCCTGTCATAGCAAAGGAGGTGAGAGTAGATCTGTTTTTAATTAAAGTGTTCTTGCTTTTTGCCTCTTGTATTTTGATCCGCACAAATATACATTGTTGAGAGGTAAAGTTGGGCATCTATGTGGAACAGTGAGTGTTTCTGGGTTGTCATGGCGCCCACTGGGGTGCAAGACCTCACATCCCTGATCCTGGCTCTCCTCACCTCAGACCAGGTCTTCTTTCTGAGCTCATGAACGGGAAACAAGACTGTGGGTGTGAACTGACAGTGGTTGAAACCAGTTTGCTAGGTGCCAAGCTCCCCAGTCTGACTCATGTTAAGTTCTATGAGAATGGGTGTATCAATCAGGAATGCTCTCAGCAGTGAGTCACAGGAAACCAGTTCATGTGACTTAAATAATTAAGAATGTCTATTTTTTACATAACAAGAATGTCCAAAAGTAGGTGGCTTCTGCATTCCTTTAGTTGTTTATAGATATCATTAAGATTCCAGGAACTTTCTATACTTTCTATTCCACTGTTCTTAACACGTTTACCTCTGGTCCTCATTGTATTCACCTCATGATTGCAAGACAGTTGCTATAGCTCAAGGCATCACATCTGGCGATGAAAGAGGAGGGAGGCAGTAGAGGCATTGGTCCCATCTTCCCTTTTATCAGGAAAGTAAAAATTTCCAAGGAAATTTCTCTTTGTAGCCTATGGCAGAAATAGGTCACGTGACTGCTTTCAGACTTCCAGCCTCTGTAGTGGGGGAAGGCAAAGGAGGAGGGTTTGTAATTAGCGGTTGAGTTTGCCAACCACAATTTAATTATTTGGGAATGAGCCAAAAGTTTGCTATTCATTCATTCGTTCATTCAATGGTGTTCTTCCCTTTCTCTCATCTCCCACATTGTTCCATCTCGTGTCACTGTAAACCGTCAGTCTTTTGATCTATGAAAATATGGCCTCTCCACCCAAACTTGGAACAATGGCTAATTGGCCACCCTTTGCAATATCTTTGGAGCATTCTTAGAATTTGAAATTGAATGCCCTTCTCCTTTATTAAACAAAACAAAATAAAACAAAACAAAACAAACTTAGCTTGTGAGAAAAACACCAAAACCAGGATACATTTAAAAATTTATTTTTTAAAATAAATTATATGTAATAAAATAAATAATATATAAAATTTACATATAATAAACTTTATATAATTTATACATAAGTACAATTTATATAAAATAAAAAAAATTACATTTATTTGAGAGAGAAAATATGTGACAGCAAGAGCAGAAGGAGGGGGAGCTGCAGAGAGAGAGGGAGAAGCAGGCTCCCCGCTGAGCAGGGAGCCCGGTGCAGGGCTCAATCCCAGGACCCTGAGATCATGACCTGAGCCAAAGGCAGACGCTTAACTTGACCGAGCCACCCAGGCATCCCACCAGGATACATTTGTAACTTCTTCCCTCTGTCTTCTTTGCTAAGGTGTCTTCTTATTTATTTTGGGAATGGGAGTCAACATTCATAGTGACTATATATTGCGCCAGCTCAGGAAGCCTGGAGAAGTCATCTATAGGATTCCACAAGGTAACACCTCCCCTACCCTCCAGATTTCCACTCTGCCTTGAGAGCCTGTCCCAGGGATTATGCTATGAGCAGCAACTATAGAGGGGGCAGTGAGGGCCCAAATGACACAATATATCCCAATTTGCCTCTGCGTTCTCCTTCACATCCCCTTCTACCCCACAGCACTTTGGCGTTTTGGGATCTAAACCTGGAAGTTCAGGTAGGGGCACCCTTGGGAAGGTGCAATGTCATAATACCTTGAGGGTGGGGGAGAGCGAAGCTTGGGGAAAGGGGGGAATAGGCTGCCACCTAGTCACAGTAGATAAGATTACCATGTACCGTATTAGGTTTCTCCAGAGAAGCAGAGCCAACAGGATATAGATAAAGATACAATGATAGATACATAAAGAGATTTATTCTGAGGAACTGGCTCACATGATTATGGAAGCTGGGAAATCCCATGATCTGTTATCTGCAAGTTGGAGACCCAGGAGAGTAGGTGGTGTGAGTTCTAGTCCATGCACAGGAGAACACTGATGACCTAGCCTAAAGACGGTCAGGCAGAGAGAGTGAATTCTCCCTTACTTGGCCTTTTTGTTCTATTCAGGCCTTCAGTGGATTGGATAAGGTCCATCCACATTGGGGAGGGCAATCTGCTTTAGTCAGTGTGTAGATTCAAATGTTAATCTCATCCAGGAACAACCTCACAGACATAACCCGAAATAATTTTTTTAAATATATATTTTTAAAATATTTATTTATTTTTTAAATTTCTTTTCAGTGTTCCAGAATTCATTGTTTGTGCGCCGAAATAATGTTTAATCAAATATCTAGGCATACTGTAGCCCAGTCAGGTTAACACAGAAAATTAGCATCATATGTACACACAGTGTTGGTCCTTCATGAGTCAGCCAATAAAGCTGAATTGTATATGACTTGTCTTCTCCAACTGACCCAGACTTAATCAGTAGTCAGGGATAGTACTGTACTGTATATACTTCCTGCCTCTTGTATTTTCTTAGTGGCATGATGAGCCAAAATTACTTAATCAAAAATTAAGATGGGAGGTCTTGCAAGTACAAATGCATTCTCAGATATGAAGTCACAGAATATTTGAAATCTCAACTGTTCCCAAGAAACCAGGGTGTGAAGTTGACAAACGTGAGCAGGTGAGAGTGATTAGTCCAAGTAATCTGTCGCTATTTTAGGTACTATTTGTGTTGGTTGATAGCTCCCACCCTTTTTGCTGTAAATGGAACCTCTTATTTACTTTAAATTTTTTCCTAAATTACAATATGGTATTGATATTCATTTATTAATAAAATAATGACAGGGCTGTAATGAATTCAGTAACACATTTAAATGAATTTAAACATTGCTGACATCCTCATGGTGTCTATATCAAACAAAAATGGAGCCATATATTGAGATATCCCATTTGCAATTTATAGACCCTCTGTAGGAGGTCAGTGGTTTCTCCCAGGGTCTGGGAAATCACGGGTCTGGAACTGTTCACGCAGTGTCATCTTTAAGGAAGATAACTTGAAGGAGCTTTGGGATTTTAAATATTCACTCAAGAACTAGCCAAAGAAAAGCACAGAATTCTCTTAAAAGGTAGATTGTCAAAGTTCGTTTCTAACTATTAAGGTATGTTACAGAATGATTTAAAAACAAAATATTCTTTATATAAATATGGAAAGAAAAAATCGGTTTTAGTTTACTGTGGGGCAGAAAGTGGATACATTTACTATCATTGGAAATGTATTGATTTCTATTTATAGGTCTGATGTCAGACATATATGGTTGGATAGAAAAGTAAACCTTGAACATCAGCAGAAGCAGACCTCACCAGCCCCCCACGGGGGCAAAGCCCCTGCAGCTCCCACTCACTTCTTTCAGCTTGAACAGTGTACATACACTCCCTTGTGGGTGGGGGCGTGCAAATGCCACGGGAAGCTCTCGTTACTTCTGGAATCAGCTCAGGTTGTCACATAACGTGTTGTTCATTTTGTCTGCGTGCCCATGTGAAATATGCTGTACAGGTGTCCAGGGGAAAAGTGAGGGGGGAAAGGTGGCTTGGAAACATTATTTAATGGAACAAAACAAACACCAGAACTCCTGCTCTTCATCATTGTCCAGCCCCGAGCCAGGGGTGCAGCAGTCACTAGAGATTGGCTGGAGCCCATCAAGCAGTTGGCTTGATGAACTTCCAGGAAGTTCTGAGGGCAACAGGCTATTGTCACTGTGTTTACCCTTCTCTCCAAGAGGATTGCACCAGACTGCGATGACCATAAGGAAGTCTCCAGCCCCACATTTGTCATAACTGCCTTTATGTGTTTTGGAACAAAGCAGCGGGGTTTGAATGTGGCCGTGATCCAGTTCTGATGATGGTCTTTTCATTCTGTGCGTGCAGGTGGCTTGTTTACGTATGTTTCTGGAGCCAATTTCCTCGGTGAGATCACTGAATGGATCGGCTATGCCCTGGCCAGTTGGTCCCTCCCAGCGCTTGGATTTGCGTTTTTCTCACTTTGTTTCCTGGGGCTACGAGCTTTTCACCATCACAGGTAAATTTCTTGATCAGTCAAGTCCGGACTGGTAAACTATGATTTTCTGGGCTTTCACTGAATTTGGACTTCACCTGGGTGACAGTACTATAAACACTTTTTTTTTTTTTTTTAAATGAGTGAAACGAAACCCTTGTAGGGAGAGGCACACCCTCAGTGACTTGGGAAGCCACCTGCTACCTTATGGAAAGAGGCTTCCTGGCAAGGAAATTATGAGTTAGTTGGCCCGGGCTCTGTGCATTCCTATCAGGCTCACCAGCAATGGGCTTTAGATAAGGGTTGAGAGGTCCAAAAAGTATCTCCCATTTCCATGCTTCAGTTCAAGTGACCTGTGCCACATTTCTCAAAGTGCGTCCCATGGGCAGCACAGTCCACAGCTTCACAGATAGTCCTGAGATCCAGCCACGATATAGTACCACCAGGGGAAAGGCTAGCCCCCGGTCTAGTGTGGCTGCTATGTTTGATTCTGGCTTTGGTGCTAATAGTTCAGGTAATCACAGAGCCCTGCAAATGCCAGGATTAATCTCCCGGAATCTGTGTAACACCAGTGCTTACTCTGGTACTCCCCTTTTATCTGCAACCCCCACCCTCCATAAATCCAGCCAAGGTCATAGATGCTTCCTGGGAAGTTAGGATAAATGAAAGCTTATGTGGCATGATTTCAGGTCTGTCCCCTCATCTGGAGAATGCCAGGAATTGTAGGGGCTTAGAACCCTTCCTCTATAGCCTAAAGCCTTAATAACTTCTACCTCCCCCCCCCCCCCCACTAGACCCTGTACCTGGGATGGGCTGGGGACAAAGGCATTAACTGAAAGCATCACTGCAAGGGGAAGAGTAACGTACTAAGCTGTTATCAGGCTTTGCACCTGAACTTCAGATCCTTTCTGGCATTCAGATACCAAATGGCATTTGCGGCTGGAGAGACTGAGAGAGGAAAGGGTAGCCAAAGGGGAGCAGCCTTGGAACCAGGACCTAGGGGACCCTTTAAGCTCCTGCATGGGTGTTTTAGTCAGGCTAATTTTATAGTTTTGAAGGTTAAGCCAAGAATCTTTTCCTCAGAGTGGACTTTATGCAGATGTGTCAGAAAAGAATGAAACATTATCTGTCCTCAGAAAGAACGTCTCCAGCCTGTCAGACCGTCCACGTTCTCCCTTGAGGCAGAGTCTGTTGCCCACCAGAAGCAGAGGGGAAGAGGGCAGAGTGCCGTCAGCCAGCAGTTGGAGGGGTCCTGGGCAGTGGTCTCAGGTGGGGCCAGTCAGGGGAGGGACAGCAGTTCCACCAGAGGTTTCCAGCTGCTGCAGCAGCAAAATCCAAACCATGGCCCTGTCCTGTGAGATGAGACGGCTCCAGAAGGAAGGCCAGGCACCTTTCCTGTAGGGCTAACTGGCCTTTGTGAGAAGAAACTCCTTACCCCTTTCTGAGCATAGCGTGAGAAACCAGCCACCTCTTGTCACATATTATTACTATTTGTCCCCGGTTCACATCAAGGTACCTTAACAGAGTGCATCATTGTGATTATCAGGGAGAACCATCAGCTTCAACTAGCTAGGACAGCCTGGTCACTCAAGGAGAAAGCCATTTCAGAATGTGTATTAATCTTCCAGGCCTGCCAAAGCAGATGACTGCAAACTGAATGGCTTAAAACAATAGAAATTTATTCTCTCAAGTTCTGGAGACAGAAGCCTGAAATCCAAGTGTTTGCAGGGCCATGTTCTTTCTGAAGGTTCTAGGCAAGGATCTTTCCTTGCCTCTTCTTGGCTTCTGGTTGGGCCCCAATCTGAGATTCCATGGTCTACAGTTCCATCCCCATTCTCTACCTCCATGTCCACATGGCCTCCTCCCCTGCCTGTCTCTGTCTTGGTGTCTCTTGTCCCCTTCAGTCATACTGGATTAAGGGCCTTTCCTATGCTAGTATGCCCTTGTTTTACCTACTAAATCGTATCAGCCATGACCTTATTTCCAGGTAAGTCTTCCAGGTTAGGACTTCAAGCATATATTCTGGGGGGACACAATTCAACCCAGAATATGATGTAACATTTTCTTGGCATTTCCAAGGCTTTGTGAGGGGATATTTTCCTGGGAAATTGCCAGTTCTCTAGGATTAATCTTGCCCATGATCTTTGGGGGCTCTGGTTCCTTATTTCCCAATTGAATCCACTAAGCCATTCCTTCTGGCTTTTCCCTTTTTTTTTATTGTAGTAAAATACACATAACATAAAATTTACAATTTTGGTGATTTTCAGTGGTCCATTTAGTGGCATCAGGTACATACATAACGTTGCACAATCATCACCACTGTCCTCTGGCAGTTACTTTTATTTCCCAACCCAAGAAGTTTCAACATTTATGGGAGGAGATGCAAGAGGGAGAAGGGAAATGGACAGATGGCCATGTGCAAGAGTCAGGCCCTGAGTAACTGTAGGTTGGTTTGGAACAAGGATCTCAGACCCAGCAAACCTCAATGGTTGACCACTGCTTATTATAATTGTTCCCTTCTTGTCTTTTAGGTTCTACCTCAAGATGTTTGAGGACTATCCCAAATCTCGGAAGGCCCTCATTCCATTTATCTTTTAAAGAAACCAGATAAAAAAGGCACTAAAAGCTCCCACATGACTGTTGAACGCCATCAAGCTGCTGAGCTTGTAACTTTGAAAGTTCTAGTGTGTATATAAACCAGGAGGCCTCTTGTGTTCTGACAGCCGGCCTGGAGATTCTGTGGGGTGGCTACTCTGTATGTCCTCTATCTTCCCGGGGTCTCTCTCCTGATCTCCTGTTGAAGCTTCGACAAGACTTTTCTCTGCATGGAGACATCTATCTGCTCTTTATCCAGTCCTCCTAGAAAGTGCAAAATTTCCCCATGTCTTTCCTTCTTTGGGTGATCTAAGTATGTGTGGCTCTCTGTCAATGTAAGATAGCCCTGTAGCCAAAAAGTTTTCAGTTGAGGGCAGTGCTTGTAGAATTTATTAAAGGTATATATTTTACGCCCATACAAATGAGCAATATTGAAATTCTGGAGCTGCATGGACCCCGAGCAAATCTCCCAAATGAAAACCCAGTCATGCTTCCCTCTCCCTCAGTTAATTACGAAAGATATGAAGTGATGACGTGGGCTTTTAATAGAGGAGCCCTCTCTTCATATGGCTGAAGGTGTGAGGAGGCATTGACCCCATTTCAAATTTGTGCGTGGTCTTGCACCTTTGTCCTCCTGAAGTTTCCCAGATCCCTGTCAGAGATATCTCAGGAAACTGGTGTGGGTTTGTTGAATGTCAGGTTTTCTTGACCACAGAGGGAGAGACATGACTGGTTGGCTAGTGAGAGAGTGAAAAAGCCTTTTACAGTAGACACTGCCCATTCCAATATTCTCAGAAACCCGTGGAAATACCCAAATGATGAGAGAGTGTCAAAAAAGGGAAATGACCGAGCAAGATCATACGTTGTTGCTTGCCTGGACAGGACATGTCACTTTGCAGTGACATGGAAGCATTCCAGAAGTGCTTGGCAACTTTTCTGCAATTTCTTCACGGCAGTCTTTGGGATCTGCTGAGAAAGGCATTTCCTAGCGGCAGCCTGAACATGGGTTCTCCAAGTCCCCGAGGGCATAGGCAGGGCAGAAAACATCTTTTGTTTGCCTCAGACAGGGATTCACACACAGTTTGACTTTCTCTGTTTTTTTTTTTTTTTTAAACATTGGAAGTTTTTTCATGTGTCTGATAGCCATTTGTATGTCCTCATTGGAGAAGTGTCTGTTCATATCTTCTGCCCATTTTTTGATGTGATTATCTGTTTTGTGTGTGTTGAGTTTGAGAAGTTCTTTATAGATCCTGGATATCAACCTTTTGTCTGCACTGTCATTTGCAAATATCTTCTCCCATTCCGTGGGTTGCCTCTTTGCTTTGTTGACTGTCTCCTTTGCTGTGCAGAAGCTTTTGATCTTGATGAAGTCCCAAAAGTTCATTTTTGCTTTTGTTTCCTTTGCCTTTGGTGACATATCTTGAAAGAAGTTGCTGTGGCTGATATCTAAGAGGTTACTGCCTATGTTCTCC
>PISX010027448.1:0-22998 GCA_004024625.1 Mellivora capensis | reverse complement strand
CCATAAGTGACTCTTAATCTCACAAAACAAACTGAGGGTTGCTGGGGGGAGGGGGTCGGGAAAGGTGGGTGGGGTAATGGACATTGGGGAGGGTATGTGCTATGGTTAGTGCTGTGAAGTGTGTAAACCTGGCGATTCACAGACATGTACCCCTGGGGATAAAAATTTGTTTATAAAAAATAAAAAATTAAAAAAAAAATTCTGAAAAAAAAAAAAAAGAACACAGGAATCAATGGCCTCCAGGAGAATGAGGAAGGCAAGAAAGGACACCATCATACCATCATTTCTAATCACTGAACAAATAACTATGGCAAACTCCAGCCTAATTTTGACTGTCATTGATAGCAAGCAGTCTGATCTTATGGTTTGAAGTCCCTGTGCAGTGACTGCATGAAAATTCTGGTCTGGTAAAGGGCTCTGTTTCTGATGGATTTGAAAATATTTTATGACGAGCTCTTGCATTACATAGATGACCCCGTCCTTACAGAGGGGCCACAACAAAGCCACTCAAAATATCAGGCTTCCATGTACAGAATCAAGTTCTAAAATCATGGTGATCTGGGGGCACCTGGGTGGCTCAGTTAAGTCAGTTAAGCGTTTAACTCTTGACTTCTCCTCAGGTCATGATCTCAGGGTCGTGAAATCGAACCCCACGTTGGGTTCTGTGCTGAGCAATGAGCCTGCTTAAGATTCTGCCTCTCCATCTCTCTCTGCCCCATCCTCTTCCTCCCCACTTGCATGTATGTGCTCGCCCTCTCTCTAAAAAACAAACAAACATGGTCATCTGTCCAACTTTCTGCTATTTTTTCTCGCATTTCTTGAAACTGGGCTCCTGGTGTAGGAGATGGGTAAAGGATATAGCTTGGTAGGCAGGCCTTTGTCAGCTTCTGTTACCACTTCTCTCTCTCGTCCACTGTGCTTGGCATCTGACCGATTCTTGCGCTCAAGAAAGCTGAATGCAGAATTGAAAGAAATCCCGAGTCCATATTTCCCATTCCAAGGAGGCCAGATATTTTTCTTTCTCTTGTCTATTCTATATGAGAACTTCAGTTCCACTGACGGCGGAGCAAGTGTAGAGACAGTAAGCAAACAGCCAGGTAACTGAATGTGACCAGATGAGCACAAGCTAACAACACTCCCTAAACAATGGTCAGCTTTGGACACTTTTATTCGGGAAAATATATTTGGAGATATAAGAAGTAAGTTTTAACTCCCAAGAGTGGAGAAATGAGAATGACCTTAGCCTGTAAATCTGTATCATGTTTTAGGGTAAAACCTTTCAGAATGGAGACTCTCCTGAATCCAGATAACTACAGGACTTAGCGGGAAGCCACCTTTGCCCACTGGACTTAACTCTTGCCCAGAAAGATAAGGCTGTAAAGCCATAAAAAATTTTCACTGTTTGTTTCAGGGAATTTCTGCAAATCAATTTATGGGAACAAACAGTTTGCTCATCTGGGTATATAGTTCTCCTATCGGGATAAACACATTGTTCCCATGGGCAAATAACTTACTGGGCAAACAAAGAAATTCCTTATCAAGATTGACTTTAAGACCATCACCTCATGGAGTCCACCAGTCTTAAAGTGTCAGGCCAAAAGATCCTTATTTGAACCTCATCAGCTCTCTGCCTTAAAAGATCTTCCCAAATAACAAAACCCTTTAAATATCTTCCCCTGAACTCCCACTTTTGAGACCCCAGAAAGTTCCTATCAGAGTCATATCCGCCCTTGTTGCCATAGGCCAAATACACTGTAGTTTGCTTCATCGTATGCTTCCTGATGTTCTTTGGGGAGTCCAGAGTGGGCTCTCCCCTGTTCCTCCATCCGTGTCTTGAGACAATTCTCTTCTCTGCTGAGAACTGTGCAAGATGGGCAGAGAAGAGATGCAAGGCTAAGCGTAATGAGGAAGGACGGAGTGAGGAGTGACATGATCCTGTTATTCTTGTCAGTTCTCTTTAGGAAGAAGTCTGTCTCACACCAGAGAGAGTGATCATTCTTCCAGCTTACTTTCCAGGCAACTCAGACAAGTATCAATGTAAATAATGTGGAGGCTTTTTCATAAAACAGAAATATCTATCGTTCCTTTTCTAAAATTGGCAGAAAGAAAAAAAAAGAAACCTAAAACATCAGATCCCTAAATATTTAGCCATGCTCGTTGCAGATTCAAAGTGCAAGGGTAGTCTCTCCTCCTATTAGGGGAGCGTGTCAGCGAAAGCTGTCAGTGGTACCCTGGATGCGTGAACACGTGATCTCTGAACTTGACATGGAGCCTTGAGGCATTCTGTTTCTCACGAAGAAGTGAAAGCCAAGCAGTGGAATAACTAAGTTAGGTATTCTGACACTATTGTTTCCAAGAGCTGTGACCATCATTGACATTTCCATGGCATTTTGAGGCACTCCACAAAATATCTTATAAATACTACCTAATGCAAAGCCTGACCTTCCACTTAAAATGCGGCTACTTATGAGATTTATTTTTTCTGCTCTACATTTTTTTCTTTCTTTCATGCTGTCCGTGTATGGTTATTTATTTATACCACATCTACTTCCACCAAAATTATTTGAGGCAGCTTACAATAGAAGTAAAAATGAGGCCAAAATGTGCATCCCATTAGGAGTAAAATACGGGTTGCATACACTTTTCATAAAATTTTTGGCAGTATTTACAGCTCCTTATCCCTCTAGTCCAATGTGCTTAGCATCTAATTGCAAATCTTCCTTCTAAGAATATTCTGCAGAGTGGAAGAAAATCCTGCATCCAAATTTCCAAATCCAAAGAAGCGAAACTTTTTCCTTTACTTGTCAGTTCTCTGAGAGAACTTTAATTCCACTGAAGGTGTCGGCTATTAATGGGAATCTTAATTCAAAATATGCATCGCATATGCACAAACATACACACACAGTCAATTAATCTATCTAATTGTCTTCCTTTCTATTTCCACTTGGAGTGGATCATTTAATTCAAGATGTGGCATACTTTCCTGGAAAGACAGATAGTACATAGTTTTGGCTTTGCAGGTCTTATGGTCTCTGTTACAATTCCTCGGCACTGCTACTGTAGCACAAAACAGCCAGAGATAATATGTAAAGGATTTACATGACTGTGTTTTAATAAAACTCTATTTTTTTAACGATTTATTTATTTGAGAGAGAGAGAGAGAGAGCATGCATGTGCAAGAGCAGGGGGGAGGGGCAGAGGGAAAAGCAGACTCCCTGTGGACACGGAGCCAGCCATGGGGCTCAATCCCAGGACCCTTGGATCATGTCCTGAGCCAAAGGCAGACACTTAACTGACTGACCTAGGCACCCCACAATAAAACTTTATTTACAAAAATGGATGGGGAGCTGGATCTGGTCCATGGGCCACAGTTTGGTGACTCTTTTCTTAATGCTTTCCATTACTCCCACCTAGGTTCAGAGTAACAGGGTGAGTTGAAGAAATGAAACAGTCAAAAACAGCCCAAGTGGATAGAAAATGGTTATTGGCCATATTATTCTCATTATTTCTGTGTCTCTGTTGTGTTTCGCTAGACCGTGTGTTTTTGTGATTCCTGTTGTAGTGGGGTGAATAGTGTTTTTCGAAGATATAACCATATACTAATCCCTGGAACCTGTACATATTATCTCGTTTGGGAAAAGGGTCTTTACAGATGTGACGAAGTGAAGGATCCTGAGGCGAGGAGGTAATCCTGGATGATCTGTGTGGGTCCTAAATTCTATCACAAGTAGCCTTAAAACAGAGAAGCCAAAGGAGACTAGACAGACACACACAGGAGAAGATAATGTGGAGATAGAGACAGAAATTGCAGTGACATGGCCATAAGCTAAGGAATGGCCACAGTCACCAGGAACCAGAAGAGGCAAGGAACAGATTCTCGCCTGGAACCTCCAGAGGACTGTGGGGCTGTGAAACTAGGTTAACCCAGTGAAACATGTTATGCATGTGGCCTCCAGAGCTGTATTTCCATTTTTTACAAAGCGTATTTCCATTTTTTAAGCCATCCATTTGTAGTCATTTCTTATGGCATCCATTGCAAAGTAATATACCCATACCTCCTTTCTCTAGCTTAGAAACCCTTCCCTCTTCTCCTAACCCTACAATGCACATTTGACTCAGGAGTGTATACATTTAACTATGATCTCTATATTCCACTTGAAATCCAAAGCAAAAAAGAACACCTTAATTTCAATGATGCCATTTCAAATTCCATGCTACTACCCGGTGTTTTAATTTTCTTTGTAGTCAAACCCCAAAATCATTTTAAAATTATATTATTACTCATATTATATTATATTACATTATTATTATATTATTACTTAAATTATATTATTACTTATAATTTAATATATTAAATTATATTATATTATTACAATTTATGATTATTTACCCACTTCCTCGTGTTTAACAAGTCTATCAGTTTGTTTGCTTACTATTGGTTAGAGCTAATCTTTACTTCTGAGTTTGATTTTCTTGATGAGGATAAAGGATGAGCACATCCTTTAGAAGATCATTCAATAGAAGTCTACAGAAGAAAATTCTTTGTTTTATTGAAATTTTTTGTTTTATTAGAAAAAAGCAATTGGCCTTTATGAAATGGTAGTTGAGCTGGACTTGGAACTGTAGGTAGACGGTTATTCCTTTCAATATATTGAAGAGATCATTTCTTTATCAGCTCATCTCAACTGCACTGCAAAGAAGTTAGCTGCCAGTCAAATTTACTTTTCTTTTGTACATAATCAGCCTTCCCCTTATGATTGCTTTTATGGCCATCTTTGTCATTCTATAGACAGTTTTGGCTAGGAGCTCAGAATTTGGTGGGCTTCTTCAATCTCAGAATCGATGTGTACCTTCATTCTCTAAAAACTTCAATAATCTTTTTAGTATTGCTCTTCTGTCATTTTTCCTTTTCAAAAAACTTCTGAAATTTAAAGATGCATATTTTAAAACTTTTTATACTACCTTTAAAGTCTCCTTGCCTTGCTTTCACATTTTTCATTAATTTCTTCCTCTGGGCTGAGTTATCAGTAATTTTTTACTTTTTTCCTTTTTGGGTTAACTAATTCTCTATCAAATCTCATTTTCCATTCATCCATTGAGATGTTACTTTTTTTTTTTAATTTATTTATTTGTCAGAGAGCGAGGGAGAGAGAGAGAGTAAGCACAGGCAGACAGAGTGGCAGGCAGAGGCAGAGGGAGAAGCAGGCTCCCTGCCGAGCAAGGAGCCCGATGTGGGACTCGATCCCAGGACGCTGGGATCATGACCTGAGCCAAGGGCAGCCGCTTAACCAACTGAGCCACCCAGGCGTCCCCATTGAGATGTTACTTTTAATGATTGTCCTTTTCATCATTAGTTTGATTTGCAGCTTTTAAAAGTCTTCCTATCTATTTTTCATGGTGTCCTTTCTCTCATTGCAATTTTTATTTTTTCTTTTTGTTTTAATACTTTTAAATAAACTCATAGTCTCTTTTAGGTTGTTTTATTATACCTTGTAGTTTTATTGTGTCTGGTCACATACAAGGTAGAACTTCTCCCAAAGGATTTACCATATCTTATTCTGAGTTTATATTCAGTGGGACTTGATTTTTCTATGGGAGATTTTTGCACCGTGAGTTTGGGAAATTTCCAAATAGAATGCAATGCCATGAGCTTCTCCTGCAGAGCACTGGGGAAATTGCTTCCCTGAGTTCAGTTCATATATTAATACACTATAAGTCTCACATAAGTCTTGAGATTTGGAATGTCTCTTTGCGAGCTCATTTTCAATGGAAGTCTTTTTGCTTGTTTGTGGTGTGTGTGTGTGCGCGCATAGCATGCATGCACACAAAATGTCTCTGCACCATAGGTTATTATAGTTTCTGAATACAGTGTCACGGTCTCAGCTTCTACTCTAGGCCCTGCGGTAAGACTGCTCTAGGTTCAGCTTTTATGTTAGTTTACATCCTGGGATACTTACATTACATGAGGTATTAATTCAAGTGTCACATCTGTCCATGGTGGAGTCTTGAGTTTTGTAATATTTTACTGTGAGTTCACTTTCAGCGGGAGTTTGTGGGTTGGTGTGTAGTATGTGTGTAGTATGTAGTATGTGTGTAGTATGGTGGGAGTTGCAGGATATCTGTGGACAATGTCATTTAGAAATGTATCAGTAGAAAAATATGGCATATGGTTTTCCTGGAGGTCTCAGGTCATTTGCTATTCTGAATTCAGTTGCTATGTTAATTCATCCAAATGGGGTACCTATAGTATACATGGTGTCAATTAAGGTTTCACATCTGTCCATGGTGAAGTCTTGGAGTTTTGATTTTCACAAGAGATTTTTCTTCCCTCTGAAAGACCCTGGAGGATGATGTGCTTTCTTGCTGCTGTCCACAGTAGTGAGCGTTTTTTTGTTTTTTTGTTTTTTTTTGTTTTTTTACTTCCTGTTTCGAAAACAGCAAGTCTCTCAGCGATTTCTCTGGGTACACTGTTCTGAGTTCTAACCGTCTGTCTCATGCAGTCTTCAAGGTTACAGTTTCCGTGCCTGGACGGATGTTGAATCGTAACATCCCTGAAGTGTGCACACCTATATCTGGATCTATTACCTTCTGGACTATCACTGAGTAGCTTGTACAATAACTGCCTTGGTTACAAATTCTCTATTACTGAGAAAGAAAGTCGTTTTACCATCTTTCAAACTTCTTTATATATATTTCTGATTTTCTTTCATCCAAGATTACTACATGTTTGGAGCTCAAAGGGGGTCTGTGTGAGCTTAAATCTTCCATGTTGCTGAAGATATGTCTTAGCTACTCTAATTTCAAAAAAGCCAAGAGCTAAAGGTCTCCCTAGCTAATTCAAAAGTGAGCTGTGAACCACAAGCAAGGTGAGCCCTGGATGTTGAAGCAGGATGATGAGTGAGAAACTGCACAGTGGGGTCAAGAGTCAGAACATGCACGGATAAGGCTGATGAAAGACAGAAGGTGATGGAGAAGAGGAGATGGGTATCAGGCTTGAAATGAGTGATGTGAGGACGGTAAAAAAGGGAATCTCACACTGCATCATGCTGAGCTGGGCAGCAACCCATGGATGGAGTCGGTCAGGAATACATAGATTTAGGGGCACTTGGGTGGCTCAGGGGGTTAAATCCTCTGCCTTTGGCTCAGGTCATCATCTCAGGATCCTGGGATCGAGTCCCGCATCGGGCTCTCTGCTCAGCAGGGAGCCTGACTCCCCCTCTCTCTGCCTGCCTCTCTGGCTACTTGTGATCTCTGTCAAATAAATAAATAAAATCTTTGGAAAAAATAAAAATATAGATTTGGACTTAGAGAGAACTCAATCCAGAACTCATTAGCCATGTAAATTTAGGGAAATTAGTTTCCTCATTTGTCAAATGAGGCTCAAATCCATTTCACTGGATTTTTGTGAAGATTAAATGAAAGAATATATCTCAAACACTTAGCACAGAGTTTGGTACATAGCAAGAGATAAAAAGAATGTTAATTATTTTGAAAAGAGAGTTATCCTGTCTGAAATCAAATATACAAATTCAAGAAACAATTAAAGTCTGGCCCTTAAAAAAAAAAAGAAGATATAAAGTAGCTATTTTTCAACATCTATTATTTTCATGCCTCAGTGATTCACTATCATTCGACAAACATGTGGCAGTCACCTATAGAATGCCAGCTATGATATTAATGATATGATATTAACCACTTAATTTGGTTAAAAATGAATAAAATAGAGATGTCCTTGCCCTTGAGGAGCTGCTGTTTCATGTGAAGGGACAGTCAACAACAAATGGGGGATGCTTAGGCTGAGTCTTAATGTATTAGTAGGACTTTACTGAGAAGGAAAGGAGGAAACCATCCCAGGAAGAGAGAAACATTTTCTATTCTCAGATTGAGGCTGTGAATCTGACAGTCTGTTAAGATTCCCAGAACAGCATTGAACATGGTCGTGGCCAATGTATCAAATTCCACCAGCAAGTAGGAATAAAAATAGAACACATTTGTGGAGTAACTACTATCTGTCTTGCTGAAACTTTGATGAGGCGAGTCTCTCGGCACTTCTAAGTCTTTACAGAGGAATTTACATTCACCCTCATAGTTACTCCCAGAAAGTGATACTATTAAGGTTTCTTCTTACAGATGAAGATGCTGACTTACTGCAAGGCAGAGTCAGAAAGAGAGCTGGGCTTTGAACTTAAGCAGTCTGGCTCAGAGTCTATTCTTAGCCATTGTGCACACTGCCTCTCTATAGACAACATGACTTGAAACATTTTAAACCTTTCATTGATACCTGTAGACATCCTTAATGAGAATTTTTACCAGGAAAAATGCAGTACCCAGGGGCTTCCTTCTTTCTCCCTTGCACTGTCCCCCTTGGCTCTCCAATGGAGCAGAAGGGCACTTGCTGGCAGCAGCACTGTTTGTAAGATTCTGCTAACACTTCTATAGTCACAGGATCCATAGTAGTAAGAGTTTTATTAAACAAAATAAAACAAAACAACAACGAAAACGATTGGGGAACAATATGTAGAAATACCTCCATTTGGCCATCACTTAGAAACTAAGTAAAGATAGGAATTTTATACAACATCTAATTGCAAAACAGAAGGAAGAAGCAGGGAGAGCATTGTAACTGTCCTTGGAAATCCAAATACCTTTTCAGTGAAGAAGAAATGTTATTTTTATTACTTATTTATTTGAGAGAGAGCCCGAGGAGGGGCAAAGGGAGACACTCTCAAGCGGACTCCCCACTGAGCATGCAGCCAACACAGGGTTCAACGCAGGACTCCATCCCACGACTGACCCACAATATCATGACCTGAGCTGGAACCAAGGGTCAGACACTTAAATGACTGAGTCACCCAGGCACCCCAGAAATGGATATCTTTGATGATACTCAATAAAGTAGATCCAGGTGCAACAAGTGGAAATCTCTTCTCCCATTCAATGAAATTATAACAGTCAGAACTATCCCAAACCAGAGAAAATTCCTGAGGAAAAGTTCCTGTCAGCATATATGAGGTGACCAATGGGAGGAAGGTCAAACAGGAACCTCAAATACGTCTTACAGGTCTTTAAGACCCATTTGTATCATTTTATATTATATTGGACTATATACAATAAAAGCATTGGTGAAACAAGAGAGAAGTTTATTTCTTTCATTTAAAGAAGTCTGGAAACAGGTAGCTAACCTAGGGCAATGCATGCAAGCTTCAGCCAAGAGAAACTCAGACTCCTCTCTTTCTGATCTTTGAAGTCACCTCCTGGTGCATTATGATTGCTGGAGCTCCTGTCCTTGCATCATCCAGACAGCATCAGGAAGGAGAAAAGAAAAAAAAAAGTGTGACCCTAGTGAGATCAGTTTCCTTTAGTTGGTCCTAGAGGTCATAATGAAAATTTTGTCATTTGTCATAATTTAGTCACATGACCACATTAGCTGTAGGGATCTGGGAAATAGACGCATTAATAACTCAAATAAAATGATGATTTCTCTGCTTAATAATATAGGGAGAATAGATATTGTAGCCTCTCCTATACCTTTCAACCTGAAGATTTTCTTTTTTTAGCGTTATTCTCTTTTTTCTCCTTTCTTTCCTCCATTCACTTAAAAAATATTAAGCTCTTACTCTGTGCCAAACATAGTACAAGGCATGAATGGTACACACACACACACACACACACACACACACACACACGTCATGATCCTCAGAGATATTTGATTCTGGGGAATGCTTAATGGTACCATAGTATCCAGGAGGGAGAATATTTCCTTTCTTGGAGTTTTGAGTAATTTTACATATTCTCTAACATTTTAACTACCATGAATGAAATGAGAATTTTGAATTAATACCACAGACTCTGCTATGTTCTCTTCCTTGAGTTTCAGACATAAAATGAGTAACTTGCTGAATATACCTAACTCTACCTGGAGAGGCATCTCAAGCACAACTTGACAAAAATAATAAATCCTTCAACTCAAGCATGAGTGAGTCTGGGTCCAGTCAGGAAAGTAGAAAGTACGCTGAGGATCATAGCAAAGAGAGTTTAATATAAGGAATTGGATAAACTGCACTGGGGGGGAGGAGGAAGAGAGAGAGAGAGAGAGAGAGAGAGAGAGAGTAAAAACAGAGATAGTACCCGGATAAGGCAGGTTTACCTCCGGGCTGGGTTGCAGAGTCAAACTAGCAGATCGCGAACTTACACGCTTGGAGACCTGCGGAGCAGGAGTCCAGCCACCAAGGAGGGGACTCTGCAGGCTTGTTAAAATGCCGCAGCCTCCAGGCAGAGCTGGGACTCAGCTCTCTGAGGAGAAGGTGCTGTCTGGTAGCTGCTTACGCCTTTCAGGAGGTACAGTGAAGCTTTTGGATGTTCCAGGAGAAAACCTGGAGATGGGAGCCAACACCATGGCCAAAGTGAAGGGCCCATGTTGCAGTAAGTCTACTCCTGTGGACAGAGAAAGCAAGCAAATCAGGAAGGGGCCAGCCTCTGGTTCCTCCCTGTACCTGCCTTTTATTTCTCCCCAGTCCCCCTTACAGGGATCCAGCTGACAAAAGAGAAGCCTGGAGTGCCAGCGCGACTCCATGAAGCAGAGCACAGAGCACAGTGGCTTGAGCCAACAACGTGGGCTTATTTGTGCACACAGGCTTCCTACGCCTTGAACTTCCCTGTAATCGGAACCAGACATTGGCACTTTTGCTTAATTGAGAGGTGTGTTCACCCTCTTCCCAAAAATGGCAAATAGAGATTGTCCTGAACTAGTTAAAATAATTTCAACTTCCTCTTGGTCTTTTATCCCTTGTTCCAGTTTGTCCCCAAATCTCACCATTTGTGCCCTCCCCAGCTCGAATCCATCTTGACCGCTATGGCCCTGGCTCCAGGGGTGGGCATCAGCTTTGACACAAGTGCTTGCAATAGAATTCGAATGCTCCTCCCTACCTTTTTGTCCTCTCTTGGATAAGAGCTCTGTACCATGTGGCAGAATGTTCTATGTGTTCTGTAAATTAAGCTGACCCTTTTTCTCTTTGGACCCCAAGGATGCCACCCTGCCTCCAACAAAATCTAGACCTAAGGCTTTGCCCCAGGGAGGTTTCTTGGCCCCGTTCCTCAGAACCTCAGACCTCACACTTGACAAGTGAGTCTTGCAAAATTCCTCAAAGTTCTGACTCTCTGTCATAGTTCACCCGTCTTACGCAAACCCCTCTGTGTGGAATGCCTTTGCGACCTTTCTTTACCTGGCTACTGTCTGGCAAGACCCAGCTTAGATAAGATTTCCTTTAAGAGGCCTTTCCTAAACCCTAAACCATAATGTGCATCTGCTTTATGCTCACATCCCGATCACTTTACTTACCGTATTATAGAGTGATGGAACTGTAGGAGTCTTTTATTCCCGTTGAACTAGAAGTCCCTTCAAAGCAGAGGTTGTCTATCTTTTTTTGCCTTTATGTTTCTGGCAGATAAACAAGGATGGGGCATAAAACGTGCTCAAAATGTGTTTACCTGTGTGGGTGACATTCAGTTCAACCCATCCCCGTTTCGGGTGACTAGCTTCCGGAAAGACACCTTACGTTATTCTCTTGTTCACTTATTTTGGAAAGTCAAATGGTTTGTTCCCTTTCCACCTGTCGTTTCGGAGGGCATACCTCCTTTTTCCCTGAAGTGCAGCATAATGGGTTTGGCTTAGAAGTGATATATGAAGTTCAAACACTTAACCTTTACTTTGAGGAGGAAGCAGCATGCTAATTAGTAAAGATGTCCCCCTGGGGCGCCAGCTGAATGTTCTTTGCCTTTAGAGACGCTGGAGGGGCCGTCCAGAATCTATTCTAATGGAGCCAAAAGCTCAGCTTCCCCGATTTTCCCTCTCAGCTGCAGTTTGAGTCCACTGTGCCTTTTTCAGCTGTTGGATTTGCAACAAAGGCACTTTGCAGACAAAAGGGGAGAAACGGTTTCCAATGTATCCTACAGTGTGGCTACTGGACCAGAACTGGGTTACATGGGTCTCCTGTCCAGCTCTGCCCTCAAACAGGCCCCCGAGCCCTCCCTCCACCCTCCAGACCCACTGCTGCCGCCTTTTAGGAGAAAGGAAGGGACCATCTCTAAGCCTGGTGCCTGGCCTCATGTTCGTTGCCAGATGCATGGAGTTTGTAAAATGTGTTTAATTAAGAGGTCCAGAAAAAACACAAACTACAAAACCATATTCTGGTGATTGAGTTTTTATGTTAAACAAAGACCAGTTGGGAGTAAAAGTCACTGAGTTGGACCCTAGGGTTTATTAGCTCACAGTGTAGCACTCAGCTGTATCCAAACAATAGAGTTCCTGCTGGGCTTGACAGTAACACCCTGAGAGGACACTACAGTCCCCATTTAGAATCTCCCTCACTCCCCGGCCTCTGGAATAACGAGTGGAGGACACCATCAACTCACAGGCTGCAAACGCTATGGAAAAAGGAGACTGGTTTGTTTCCGTTTTACTCATTTGCAGATCCATTTCCAATGTGCTGAAACAAGCATATTTGTCACATGCTAAGGGTTCGTAAGAGCAGGAACCAGCCCCCACTCCACCCCGAGTGTTCTCTGCACGACAGTTGGCTGCTCCTCAAAGGCTCATTTGCTTTACTTGCTCAGTTCCAAATCTTGAGATTGACGAAGAGATTAATTACATTTTTATTTCTCTTTACAAGTCTACAAAAGGCTGAATACCACAACAGCCGCCAATCTGAGGTTAATATTCCTGAAACCCTACAGATCACATGGGGAGGGGCAGGGGAAAAGCTCTTTTTATTTAAATATAGAAAAAAAAAGACAAACTTTCAAGAGCATTCCATGAGCACAAATAAATACTGTTAGGAATGTGAACAAAGGTTACGTCGACCACCTTTAAAAGGAAGCTGGAGCAAGACAAATGGAAGCGCAGAAGAAAGGGGAAGAGCAGGTGCATGACTACGAGAGGGACGGAGAGGCCAGAGTTGGTAGCTGGGATTGTACTTGATCTGTCCAAGGAAGTGGGGTTTTGTTGTTGTTGTTGCATTGTTACAACTTTTCAGCATGTTCAAAGTAGACCCGAATTAGCTAGGAGATGGGTAAATTATTTCGTGATTTTTTATTGTATGTCTGTTTGTGAATGTGTCTTAAATACATATCCTGCTTCTTCCTATGTCTTTCCAACACTGTTTTCACATTTAACATCTTCTTGTGTGGACTATTTTCTTCTCTTTCCCAATTCATTTTTTCCCAATTACCCCTTCTTTCCTCCTCTTTTGTCTCTCATACTTTACCAGCCATAGTCTAGAAGCATATTTTAAGGCATTTATTTAATAAACCTTTATTTTGCATTTTTAAAAATGTAGGTTACTATTTCATAGTAATCGTCAATGTACATTGTAGAAATTAAGCAGTTCGTTCATATTGCCTTTTATTCTTTATCAGTGGCCCTACATAAAATAGTTTCCTATCTCTACAATATAAGAGGACTCATCTAGAATTCTATCCTTCCTAAAAAATCTTTTTTCATGATCACTGAGCCTAACAAATGTTTCACAGATCATAGAACAAAAGAAATACAAATTTTGTTGTTGGGCTATCTGTCCAAATTGGATGTCAGTTCTCACAAACTTCCCTAACACTTGAAATGCTTTCACACACACACACACACACACATATATGTATATATATCTGAGAAATAAAGAACAGAGATTCTCCAAAAGTTCTTGAAAATAGAGTTCATGGCACCATGCAATATTGGAGATGAAGTAAACTTGTAATAATAAATTGATTGGCTTAAAGATATAATTTTTATCTTATAAACCTCATTTTTGCAAAAAAATAATAAAAGTTCATGTACATAAAAAAGAATGTAAACATATTACGATCTAAATAATGAAAACCAATGTAACACCTAGACTAAAAATTAAACCTTGCCAACAACACTAAAGCCTTTCACGTCACACTCCCAGATGTAACTACTTATCCTACATTTTTCACCATTTTATGTACAGAAAATATGTATTATGCATAAAATATATAATTGCCATGTAAAAATATACAGAATCATATATCAAGTATATTATATATAAGTATACAAACTATGTATGAACACATCCTTAAATGGTACAACTTTATTTTTTTTTAAGATTTTTTTTTTAATTTATTTATTCGGCAGAGATCACAAGCAGGCAGAGAAAAAGTAAGAGAAGCAGACTCCCCGCTGAGCAGAGAGCCCAATGTGGGGCTCGATCCCAGGAACCTGGGATCATGACCTGAGCCAAAGGCAGAGGCTTTAACCCACTGAGCCACCCAGGCGCCCCTAAATGGTACATCTTTTAGTTTTGCAAGTGTTTAAGCTTTATATAAATAGTATTAAAATGCATATATTATTCTGGGACTTGATTTTTTCAGTCATCTTTTTATTCTTAGGATTTAACTATAGAGATTCATACATCCTTATGTTTGTGTCTCTAGTTCTTTACATGTGTACTGGCTAGTATCTTAGTATATGGATATGAGCAATTTATTAGTTCATCTTCTTGCTTGTGAACACTTGGTCTGTCTCTAATCTTTTGCTATTACAAACAAGGCTGCTGAGATATCTTCTGGTATACAAGTGTAAGATACTGTCCCAATGATATATCTAGCAGTAAAAATTTTTGGCTCAAATTGTTATCCTACAAACAGCCTATGGCAGTTTTATTTTATTTTTTATTGTTTTACAACTTTGCCAATAACAGTTATTGATAAATTTTAAAATTTCTTGTCAGTCTGGTAAATAAAAGATGGTATCTTATTGTGACATTTTCATTTCCTTGATTACTAAGAAAGCTTAAATAGCCAAACTAAGATCCCATAACTGATCAGTAGCAGAACTAAGGCTTAAACTCATGCCTGGCAGGCTCCAATGTCCATGTTTTATCTATTTTACTATATTATCTATTAATGGCATATATAACAAGACATGCTTAAGCCTGAAAAACCTTTTTTAAAAGATACTAAGCCTTGTGTAATAAACATTCACATACCCTCATACATTCATACTCATATACATACACATGGAAAGTTGGGGATATGAGACAAACAAAAATATGAGTTGATTTTATGTAAGACCGAAAAATGATCCCACGGTGGTTGGGGGAAGTGACATGTGGCCAGTTACTTTATGAATAGTGGGGTAATAGTATTTATACAGTACTTAAATTTCCTAACTAAGTCAGTTGGTAGATTTAGCTGATAGGTCTGTCACAGACACAGGTTTTCTAATTCTAAGACTTCAGTTCCATTCTCTTCACTATTACACATTTAATAAAATGATTATAGATACTTACACAGAGAGATATTATAGTCATTATGTAATAAACATGAATAGTAATTCACAAGTTATTTATACTTAGGAACATACCCAATATCTTGGTAAAATGTTTCATAGGCTAATGCAGAACATGGGGAAAATATATAACTGGTTAGGGGAAATCTCATGTGTCCCATGTCCTTATATTAGTGAGGGTTCACCAAGAAACAGAACTAATAGGATAGATACAGGGATATATAAAGATATAGATGCAGATTAAGGAAATAGATAAGAGACTGAAAGAGAGGGAGGGAAGGAATTGGCCCATGGCCCATGTGATTATGAGGCTGAAAAGTCCCAAGATCTGCAGATTGAAGGCCTGATGACCAGGGAGGCCAGTAGTGAAAGTTCAAGTTCGAGTCCAAACAACTAACGTCCCAGCTCAAAGACCATCAGGCAGAGACAAAAGATTCTCTCTTGTTCAGCCTTGTGCTCTATCCAGGCCTTCAACGGATAGGACAAAGCCCACCCACGCTGGGGAGAGCAATCTGTTTTACTCAGTCTATCAATTCAAACTTTAATTTGGCCAGAAACACCCTCACAGGCACACCCAGAATAGTGGTTAGCCCAATATCTGGGTACCTTGTGGCCCAGTCAGGTTGACACATAAAATTAACCATCACAGTTCTTTTCTAAAGAAAAGTATCATAGTTATAACTGGTTACCACAGAGCAGTATTTGGGAAATACATGTTCAACGTGAGGCAGAAAAATGAAGGTAGTAGGTAAATTTGCAGCCTCCTAAGCTAGCCTTCCTGAGTACAAACCCTGACTCCATCTTTACCATCAGCGTGATCCTAAGTGACTTCTGTGAATGCTCTCTTGCTGTATCTGTAGAACGTACATAATGGTAATGATAACTACATGGGATTGAGAGGATTAAATTAGTTAATTCACAACAAAGTCTTGAAACAGTGCTGGCCATTTCTCAATCTTGATAAATTTTAGTTATTTTTAGTAATTTATGCCAAAAACTAAGGAACAAGAAATCTCACTCCACCAAGGCAGCAACAGTAATGGTGGCATCTGGAAGCATATTTTAGGAGGGAATAAGGCTGAGCAATTAGGGGTGATAATGAGTGGGGTGATTATTGCCTCTAAGAGGAGATGTAAAGATGTGTGGGAGAAGGAGAAAGTAAAAGGAGCTCAAGAGAACTGGATTTTCAAAAGCAAGTTTATTAAAACCACCTGTAATGATCTTGTGTTCCTACTGCATTCCCTTAAAGACTCTCAAAACATCATTTCTGCATATTGTAATTGTAAATAAATTACTTATTTATCCTCAGACTGTGCCATGGAGTGGGTGTTAATGTGTGTAGTAAGATGGCGTAAAACTGTATTTACTCCAAAAGTTAATTTGAACTAATAGGGGAGTTTGATTTAAATTAGTAAAAAAATCTAAACTATAGGCTACTTTTAGCAACATTCATTTATACTAAGTTTACTTATCTGACTTCATGTACTTGAAAGTGATGAAGTATAGCTTGGTAAATAGCCCTTGGGGACCAGCTTTAAAGACTAGATAAGAACATTTTGTCTTTACATATAATTTGGTGTATATTTTAAATGCAATTAAGGTAGGTGCATAAATACTGTTTAATTTCTGAAATATATCAAAAATTCCTCCAAGTTTCCACTGCACTGTTAATCTTTGAAGTATGTTTTGCTGAGCAAAGGTAAACACCATGCTGATCTCTAGCAGATTTGTCACAAATACTGAATCAAGCTTGAGTTAATGAGATGGAAATCTATTCACGTACTCCTTTTCCTGCGGCCTCACCATTTCCTGAACATAGAACGGGAGATGAAGTTCAGGATCTCTATAGCTGCCTTAAGCTCCAAGTTCCTGGGCTACTGTATCTCTGAAGTGTTTTGATGGAAACTTGTGCATAATTTGTAAAGAAGAGATTATTAAATCTTACCAACCAGAATGTGAAGGATGAGAGATTCAGGAACTGAGAGGGTGGAATTAAGCTTCCAGGTTTGATTTTCTTTGGGAATTCCCAAAGTAGTAGCAATCAGTGGCCAGGAAGGGAAGCAAGCACAAAGCACTGAGTACCAGGTTCTGTGCTAGGCGTTTCAATGTTATTTTATAATAATCACAAATCCCCCCTGATATTATCACTGGTGTCCACTCTGCATAACTAATGGGGAAGTGAAAGCACTGAGCAGTTGAATTAACAGCCAGTAACTCCTGAACACGGGATTCGAATTCACATCTGCCTGACGCCAAATCTCTTTCAACTGTAGTGTACCATCCCTATCCCAGGTCAGTTTCATCAGCTCCTCCATTCTCCAGAACTGTATAAACTGTATAAACTTGTCTGGTCAATCCCAGTCCCATTATTATGCGCCAGATGTCGTGAGCCTCCCAAAATTTACATGTTGGAGTCTTAACCCCCAAGGTGATGATATTTGGAGGTATGGCCTTTGGGAGGCGATCAGGTTTATACAAAGTCACAAGGGAGGAGTCCCTGTGATGGGACTAGTGGCTTTATAAAGCAGAAGATAAAGATCAGAGCTCTCTGTCTCTTCAGTGTGAGGATACTGTGAGAAGATGGCCATTAGCAAGCCCGGAAGAGGGCTATCGCTAGAAACCAAATGCGCTGGCACCTTGACCCTGGGCTTCCTAGTCCTCAGAACTGTGATAAACAGAATGTTTATTATTTGAGCCCCCAGTCTGGTGTTTTGTTAGAGCAGCCCAAGTTGCCTAATACACCCATCCTCCCAGAAGTTTCCTATTTCTTTCAAATAATTGGTTTTCAAAAGTTAAAAAATGTGACTCATACCAATATAGACTGAACATGCATCAAAGATTTTTTTCAATCCCTTCATTAATGAGGAAACTGGGGAGCTGCAAAGGTAGTTCGAAGAGCATTTCGAGAAAGTATTTGTAGTCCACCAAGAAAGACTCATTTGGAAATTACTTTGCTGAGCTAGAGATAACTTGGTTAGGGTCCCATGGAGCCATCAAACTTCAGGGATACATTTCTCTCACACAGAAACCTACAGTTCACATAGCGTTTGAGCCCCCAGTAGGAAATAGTCAAGTCTTTGTTTGACATAGAAAATCACATATAGTCCTTGTTCAACAGCATTCCAGTGAGGCATTGGAACATCCCAGGGGACATGCCACTCTCCTTTTTGTCTAATTTCCAAGTTTTAAATAATTTTTCTTAACACTATATTGCTATTTGTTCTCATAGCCCCTGCTTATTTTATCATAAGATTTATAGAAGTTTATATAACAGCTTACCTTTTTCATCTTACCCTCTTTTGACTACCTGCTATTTGAAGGTAGGTCCAGCTACTAGGGAATACAGTGCCAATGAGAAAAAAAAATGCTAGATCAATTATAGTTGAATTAATAAGTGAATTTGGACTATGTTTAATGTGTTCATGAGAAGGCTGCTCAGAAGGTTTTCTGATGTACAGAAATCCCAGTGGCAACTGAAGCAACAGCTTTTTTGTCCACAATAGTGACTGTTCCCCTCAAAGCAATGACATCCAGCATCACCAAATTCCTACAGGGTAGTTGTATTTCCTACACAAATTCCTACAGGGTAGTTCTCAGGCAGTCACCTCATTTCTCATGCATTAGTCTCCATACACCTAGGAAAACATTATCAGGTCCCTCAGCAGTTGGGAAACCCAATTTTATTCTCCCAGTATCATTTCCAATGGACTTTCCAAGCAGAGCTCATCATACCTTTGAGGGCAACATAGCTTTTTCAGGAAATGTATTCAACCCTTCTTAGGATAGGATCAAAGAAGTTTCAGTATATGAAATTGTAGTTTCTTCCTGATGTTTCCTTTTGCTGTGACCCAATGCAAGACTTGCTCAGAGTAGCGAAGTATCTTCTTACCCCAGGGCGTGGATGTTTAGCTTTCCTCCCCTGCCATCATGAACAATCTAATTTATTGTCATTGGTAGTAGTTTTCTCTGGCCTGAATGCTCAGCAGAGTATTGGTGGCAAGCCGCCCCCCACCCCCAAGATGGTGCTCACGTCAGCATCACTGGACGAAGGTTACATATGCAACTTTCCAAGCAAGTGCAGAGCTCCCTTTATGGCAGCACAGAATTTACCATCTTGTCCTGTCAGACTCTTGCAACTCAGGAATCTGGCAACTGTGTTATGTTACTTTTTCTGTAAACGCCACAGGATTCAGAATTGCTTAGACAAAGAAAGTCACAGCAACATTTGCTAGGCATCTCTGAATGCTTCTTGGAAAAACTGTGCTTTATATCTGGTTTCACCGGTGTATATTTTTGTAGTTATGTCTCTGGATCTGCCACCTGTAAGAGACTTTAATTTTTTGACCTGTAAGAGGGAAGTAATAGTACCTATACTTCAAGGTTGTGATGAATATGAAATCCAATAACATATGTTCCTGACACATAGTAAAATGTTGTAAAAGGAATTCTCTCCTTTCATCTTTCCCACTCTCCGTACAGTGAAATTCATATCTAAAACTGTCTTTCCAACTGCCCATTCTTAATCCACCAGTCTGTCCAGATAGACATTATGTCACGTATATATGATATCCTCCCATCTATGGAGATGAGCTCAGGCCAGAGCAGTCTGGAGAGCCCATCTGAAACCTAGAAATGGTGGAAAAGCTGCTACCCTTTGCAGCAGAAGCCAGCGATGTTCGTGAAGGGGTGGGTGAGAACCAATGACAGACGAAATTGTGTATTACTGTCAGGGCATAGTAAGCTCTCAAAGTGACACTATGTTAAACATTGTGCATGTTATTTAATTTTTGCAATGATCTTGAGAGGATATATTACTACACTGGTGTTAAGATCAAAATACTAAGGCTAAAAGAGAATTAATTAGGTAGGTGAAAGAGGTAGTGAAAGGTAGGTGAAAGAGGTGTCTGAGCTCTAATACTTTGCCCACCTTTGTTCTCAGATTCCCTCTCTCCAAGTTAGGTGCCGAACCGCATAACCACCACCTAACACCTTCATGATATCCATTTCTGTCTAGACACACAAACTTCAAAGCACTGCCTGGGTCCATCCTTTTCTACTGGTTCTTGAGCCTCTAGATTTTCTCATTCGCCTGTTTCCATCAACATGTTTCCTGATATGGGTTCCATCCTTCTTTGGAGGCTTAATATGTCTATGTGTTAAAACTCTAAAATACACACATTTGTATTTCGATAAGAGATAGTATTTATCTGCAAAGGTTTAATGTAAGCCCATGTGGGTAACCTCAGTGGTGGGAATTTTAGACATTGAGCAAGCTCATGGTGTGAAAACTCATCCCTCTCCCACACTTCCACCCTTCCTATCCATGGGATGACTTTGCCCACAGAAGCCATGTCTATCCCCTAACACTCAGCATCCCCATGGATTTAATGCTTTTAGTGTAAAACAATTGCAGGCTTTGAGACCAACACTGATAGAAGATCATTCTTGTAGAAAAGATGATGTTAGTATCATAAAACTTATTCCTTAGAAGTCAATGTGATAAATACCCAATTCTTTTTTCATTTGCAAACCTTTTTTTTTTTTTTTTTGATGAATTTTGCTGAGGGCTAAGCTTGGTACATTTTCTAGGACCTAATTTCAAAGATCTTATGACTTCTGTAGTTTCCTATATACCACAGGTGTTTTTTGCCTCTTTTGCAACTGAAATATTTTCTGGATTTCTCCCCTGTCTTATCTTAGAGAATGGAATTTTAAAAATCTGGTCAAAGTTTAGGTATGTTTAGTCTACTACAACATTACATAAGTATCTTTCATAACTCAGCACTGGTTATGTGATCGAAAATAAACTATTATCTTCGGCATGAGCATTTTCTCACTACTTCATCATAAATTAATTTACCATAGAGTACTATAGGGACTAGCACTCTATAAGGCATGAAGCATGACATGATATTAATAAAAACTGCTCAAAGTATTTTGATGCCTCCAAGAAATTGACATTTAAAAAAATAGGAAAGCAAGCAGAGTATTTATCAAATGCTAAAGTAGTCAAAGAAGTCTGTTATACATGTGTCTGTGACTATGTGGATAATTGTGTTTTTTTTTTAATAAAGTATTGGTCTTATTGAAGTGAAAGGTATTAGATTTTCTTGCATTCATTAACATGAACTTCTAACAAGGAACTGTACAGAGAAAAGAGGATGTTGACTTTGGAGTCCAATAGGAGAGTGGTAACTTACACGAAATAGGATCTGTAGAGTGGTGTCCTGCCCAGATGCTCTTGGATCACTTTACTGGCTCTGTAGACCCATCTCCCAGGTTCTGTTTACTATGCTGGTTGCATAAAGTAAAAGTAAAAAAGTAAAGTAAAAATATTACTCAGGTGATTGCTCACCTGAGACACCTAGGTGCTGTACATGAATGGAGATAGAGAAGAGGCTGTGAGCATATGTCCCTTCTCTTCCCTGTTCCATAATGTATGAAAGGCCAAAGCTCTTGCCTCTAGGCAGGACAAATAATTCTGGGGTGTAACCTTATGCTTCAGAGGCCACGCACACCGCTGGCCAATTAGACCGCACTCAGGCTTGCCTTCGGTTCCTGATCCCACCCCTCACTCCATTCATGGTTTGTTTGTTTGTTTTTTCTCCTAGCCACAATTCTTTAATCAATTACTCGCAAATGAATCTTTGCTTCATTCTTTCTGGGTCTGCTTTTGAGGGAACTTCACCTAAGAAACAGATATATATATATTTGGTAAAATCTGTCCCCGATCTGATGCATATCCCGGATCTTTCCATAGGGAATGAAAAGGATTTCTGATTCGAATGGCAGCGTGACTTCATCTGTCTGGATCTGTGGTGGCTTTGCGATGTGTCAACTTGGCTAGGCTGAACCACACTTCCCTACACTCTCTTCCCTGTATGATTCTTGTTAGAGTGAACCACAGGAGCGATTCTTTTTTTTTTTTTTTTTTTAAGCTTTTACTTATTTATTTGATACAGATCACAAGTAGGCAGAGAGACAGGCAGAGAGAGAGGCATATCTGCCAAGGCAGAGGCTTTAAACCACTGAGCCACCCAGGTGCCCCCACAGGAGCGATTCTTGAGAGAGTTGTAGCTCCCTGATGAAGGGCTCCGGCTTCCACAGGCACTTCACCACAAAGGCACCAGAGACACATTTTGGTTCTTTCTTAATGGGCTTGCTTGCTCCTGATCTTTATATTCAACAGCCCCGCAGACTTCAAGCTCCAGCATCCGCCGCAAAGACAGTAACCTCACAGAGACCATTTCATTGGTTCCCATAATTCATGTAAGGTCATATCTTTGAAACAAAAACTCTTTAGATTGCATGTATGACATATATAGAACCATATATATATGACAAGCAAAGAGGAAGCAGACGATGGAGGAAAGCCAGTCAGCAGTTTCTAACCTGGGCTTTGAATTTTGGAAAATTAGGGGGAAAAAAAAAAAAAAAGCTATGTATAAAGACTTGGACAGGTTTGGTAAAAGAATTAAAAATCTTATTCTAAAACATCAGATCAACAATGGGGAAAAGGACAAGGAAAATTCAAATCTTCAACATCTTGAATTATCCTATACAAAATACAAGAGAAAAGAAGGTGAATTCACTACCAGACTATATGCAATCTGGTAGGAGGGTGAGGCCCTACCACCCCATTCCCCCAGTCATCTCTATTTCTGCTTTTATCTTCCTTTCTAAAAAAAAAAAAAAAA
>PISX010027447.1:9609-23084 GCA_004024625.1 Mellivora capensis | reverse complement strand
GAGTATTATGCCTCCATCAGAAAGGATGAATACCCAACTTTTGTAGCAACATGGACGGGACTGGAAGAGATTATGCTGAGTGAAATAAGTCAAGCAGAGAGAGTCAATTATCATATGGTTTCACTTATTTGTGGAGCATAACAAATAACATGGAGGACATGGGGAGATGGAGAGGAGAAGGGAGTTGAGGGAAATTGGGACGGGAGGTGAACCATGAGAGACTATGGACTCTGAAAAACAACCTGAGGGGTTTTGAAGGGGCAGAGGGTGGGAGGTTAGGGGAGCCAGGTGGTGGGTATTAAGGAGGGCACATATTGCATGGAGCACTGGGTGTGGTGCAAAAACTATGAATTCTGTTACGCTGAAAAGAAATTTAAAAAAAAATCTTACGTAAAGGTAATATTGAGTAATCAAATATTACCTCTACTGTTTTCTCAACCTTCTCTGCTGAGACTTTGTTCCCAAAGTCCTAATAGTGGTGGACTTCCCACACCACCCCACCACAACTCCCACCTACACCGTGCTCTTAGGAGGAATAGGCTCCTGCACATTCTAGATTATTCATACGTGTAGTTGGAATGCCTGCTTCCCTGGGGGTGAAGTGACCTACCTACGAGTTGACTTTGTAGACTTTAATGTTATTCACCTTACCATGGGGTTGCACTTAAGGATGGCTTATTTTATTCTTGAATAGAAATAGAATACAGTAGCAAGTATGGGTAAATTCTTATGAGACAGAGTAAGGTAGAAAAAATAATGCAAAATATCTTGCCTTATAACTTCTTTAAGTTATTTGTCTCTTGGAGTAATTAAGTAACTGTCTTTAAGTAATTGTCTCTTGGGAATGGAATGGGCCAAGTCTTGGTGTTCTGTGTTCTAAAACAAGAACGCTGTCATTGGGACAGCTCTCAACTCTGTCTCTCCCCCAACCCCCGACCGATTAAGGAAGGATTGTCACATGGCAAATGGCCAGCAGCCTTGGCCAGCAGGTGATGGATTTTCCAAAGGTCCCCCGGCACTGCATATTACTTAAAAATAAGAAGATAAATATGACAGGACAGCTCAAAGATCTGAAGATAGTTGCTGCCAGGGAACAGGGCTGGCAGGTGAGGGTGGCAGGAACTGCTGGTTTTCATTATAAATTATTTCAGAATACCTGCCTGCAATAAAATTTAAACAATCGAAAGTTAGGCTTAAAGGAGTAACATAGAGAAGAGGAGGTTATTGATAGAGTCAGGTTCCTGAGAAAACAGATATCCTCAGGGCACAGGGAGAAAGACAGCTTTCCCTCTGTAATCTCAGGGAAGATGTGTCCCTCCAACCCATGGGTAAAGGCGTCTTTTTAGGCTGGGGTGTGGAAGGCTGAGGAAACTCCCATCTGGTTTTTTGGTTTTTTTCCTTTCTTAGCAAACACTGTTTCTGACATCTATCCTTTTTGGATCTCTTTCTCGCCTGAGTCAATATCCCTCACATTCTGGGTGATGCACTCTTTTAGCTTTTCTGTGCCTCCAATCGTTTCTAGCTCTTGAATGATAGTATAGAATTCTAAGCTGACAGTTATTTCCCCTCAGCATCCTGAAGACATGATTCCATTGTCCTCAGGCCTCTATTATTGCTGATGAGAAGTCTGCATCCTTTGTAAGTAATCTGATTTTTCTCTCTGATAGCTTTAGCCAGGGCATCTCTAGGTGTGGATTTGTTCTTATGTATTCTGCTCAGTACTCAGTATGATTTTTCCAGCTGAAGACTCTATTCTGGATTGTGGTGGTCTGTCTGTGGGACGAATTCATGGCAGCCTCTACCAGGGCCCGTTGGGCTTTAATAAATGAACCACTCCTATGTTATTCTCACTCAGCTCAGATAGTGCCAACATTCAAGCCCCACACCCAAGCCAGGTACAGGGCAAGGGGCTCTGATATCTCAAGACTCTCCTTTCACCTTGGGCTTGAGGTGGGTCATACGCCTCCCTATCACCTCCTTCAGTTGGTGGAAGAAGAATTTTTGACTGGACCCGGATTTTGTACTTCCCACCTTCCAGCCCTGTTGTCTCATAGCCTCGACTTTTGTCCCGGTGTGGGGGGGGGGGGGACTTAAATCGCCAATGTCTGGTGTCCTATCAGCCTGGTTAACAATAACAATAGTGGTAAAATCAACTAACATATACTGAGTGCTTGCTATGTGGCAGGCACTGTTCTAGGCGTTTTCTTTGTATGTGTTGACTTATTTAATTAATTTATTTATTTGAGAGAGAGGAGAGTGAACATGAGAGAGAGAAAGCAAGTGCCAGTGGAAAAAGAGGGCGAGGGAGAAGCAGATTGCCCACCGAGCAGGGAGCCTGATACGGAACTCAATCTCAGGACCTTAGGATCATGACCTGAGCCAAAGGCAGACACCTAACTGACTGAGCCACCCAGGTGCTCCTAGTGTTGATTTATTTTAATCCCATGTTGACTGTATTGGGACATTCTCGTCATCATCCCAATTGGAAACTAAGTGAAGGAGCTGGATACAGACCCAGTAATCTGGCTTCCAGGTTCATACTCATAACCCCTTTGCCATCCCATCTCTTAGAGTTACCCTTGGGTGATACATGGCTTTGAGCTCCTCTACTGCCACAGGCCCCAGAATTCCTTTCTCGATTTTGAGTTTGGCTGTGTGTGTGTTTATAAATTTGTATGTTTATATAACTGTGTGTATAGATGAATACTTGTTCTCATCCCCTTTCTCCCTTCCACCCCCAGTGTGTCTTTACCCCCAGCTCTGTATCACTTAGGCCGCTATTTTGACCAGTGGTTAAAACCCCACCCCCGTTCTGATTGATGACCCTTCTGAATGTTTCTTAGGACCACAGGCATTTTATCTTCTTATTTTACCTTTAGTTTTAGAATTATATGAAATCCCATCATAAATCTTCAGACTGAAAAGGTCATTCAGCCCATTTTCTTGCTTATTGGCAGGATTACAGCTAAACTAAGGATAGCATTCTTTGTTTTTATTAGCAGGGATTCAGCCTCGCTCATTACTTTGACCTAGTAAACCTCTTACACTGGCACGGAATCTTCCTTGATTTATCACATAACTATAATTAAATAATTGTAATAAATGATGTCTATAGAATTTAGATAGAATCTTAGGTTATCTGCTTAGAACTTATTTCCAATTTATCAGTGTCATTCTAATTTCTCTACTTACAGTACTTTGTACATGAGCTACAAAATGAGAAGAAAAATAGGAAAGAAAACATATTTGTTTGACAGTATGTCGAAATTTACAAATCTGCATGTTTCATAATTTGCTAATGTTTCTAGTAATGGTGAGATTTCATCAAGTTTGTTGGAAATTTATGCATGTGCAAACCTGCTTGGTCACACACACACGCACACACACACACACACACACACATTCACACATTCACTCTCTTTATTTGAAAAGCTTGTCCCCTCCTGGTGTCAGTCCCTATGCAGGAGAAAGCGAGGAGGACATCGTTGCCACTACTGATGCCAGCTGGTAGGCTGCTCGCTCTGGCTGGGAGATAACTACTTCTGATAATCAGGCTGCAGCACAATTAGGTTAATTAGAAAGTAGTGACTCTGCTCTTGTTTTGCTTGTTTGAAAGCTCTTATCTGTCCATAACACAGAACCCCCTCGTCACTATGAATGTCTATTGTTTCCAGAACTGGGGAAAGGGTTATTAAAGCTCTTTTCCATGCACGTACACAAGAATATTTTCCTCTTTTCTTATGCTTGGCCTGTCTAAAAAAGCATTTGAGGTTTTACAATATCAAAGATGTTTGGAGTTGGCTCTGGAAGCTATGGAATGAAAACTGGAACATTGATTTTACAACATTTTACCAGACTTTCTTTTATGTACAAGAGTACATACGGTTGACCCCTGAACAATGAAGGGGTTAGAGGCACACAGTCAAAAATCCACATATAATTTTGGCTCCCCCAAAACTATCTACTAACAGCCCACTGTTGACCAGAAGCCATACTAATAACCTAAATAGTCAATTAACACGTATCTTGTAGGTTATATATATTATATAATGTATTTTTATAATAAAGCCTATAGAAAAGAAAACATTAAGAAAATTATAAGGAAAAGAAAATACATTTATAATACTCTCCTGCTTGTACAAAAAAAAAAAAAAAAATCCGCATAAAAGTGGACCTGCACAGTACAAACCTGTGTTATTCAAGGGTTAACTGTATCACTCTTAATAGCAAGAAGAAGAGGCATGAAGAGGCGGAAAAATATGCTGTGAATGAATCTGATGTGATGCCTGCCCCCTGGAAACCAACAAACAATGGAGAGACCAGGCTTTATACTAGAGATTCATATTTGAACATATATGCAAATTGTACCACAAGGGATCTTGCCCCTTAAAGAAATGATAATGTGAATGCTTTGTAAAATACTTTGAGCTTAACTTGATTTATAGATTTCTTTTGACATATTTATTTAAAGTTAGCTGTCAGTAACCTTGCTCTCTGAACATAGCAGATACTACTAGAAACTTTTGTTTTAAAGGACCCTAATAGATTTAGAAATACTTGACTTGTTCTGGAGAGCATTAGGCTGAAGTGCTTTCCTACCTCTTAATTCTAAATGTAATTATAAAAGTTGTTTGTAACTGAAAACTTCTAAGCGAAATCGAAATTCAAGAACACAGCATTAGGAAGTGTTTAAATGCATACATTTATAATCAGATCTATATTTACCTCTCTATCCATTCACACTAGGTGATGTTCAGTTATTTGACTATGAAGACAAAATGTGACAGTTTTCTGTTAAAATTTTTTTCCATTTCAGTGATTTGCTTTAATGTAATCTATAAAACTTATAATTACATTGTATTCTCAGACTTTAGTCTTGCCAGTCAGTCTCCAAGCCACTGATGGTTTTCCTTCATTCCTTTGTAAAGTAGCGGTTCCAGAGGTGAGGAGTTTCTCCCCGTGACCTTCGTCCCTATGGAAGTGGTGTGTCTGTGAGCTCATACACACAAATGTGGAAAGCTTCCCTCTCAGCTCTTAAACTCTTCTGATGGCCCAGGCTTGCCTTCTGATGTCATTAACTGGCTGTCTCCTTGAACTCAGATGACTCATGATAATAAGGGACATACATGTGAGCAGGCAATATGACCTCCCCTCCCCTCACATGGGAAGCATTTGACTCCTTCTCTATCATGGATTGTTTCCCAGCTTTCCATGGATTCTCGAAAGCCTCCCTCTTTCCAGTTGTTTTCACCTCCCTCACCTCTGTAGCAGTCTTGCCTGCTGGATTCCCCACAGAAATCTGACCATGTTAATATTAACGTATCTCCTTTGTATCAATATATATTTGTTTCATAAGTTGACCATCCTTTTACGTATATTGTTTATAAGGATTTTTTAAAGATTTTATTTTTTTGAGAGGGAGAGAATGACAGAAAGAGAGAGAAGGCAAGAGCACAAGAGCAGGGGGAGGGAGAAGCAGATTCCTGGCTGAGCAGAGAGCCCGGTTCCGGGCTCAGTCCCAGGACACCGGGATCATGACGTGAGCCTAAGGCAGATGCTTAACTGACAGAGCCACCCAGGCGCCCCGTTTATAGGGGTTTTGTGTTTGATTATAAGTCTCTAAAACGTAGTTCATGTATTTGTCTTGGACCACTTGACAGGACCTTGCATACAGCATGTATATAATACCCTTAATAAATATTTCTCTGTATAATTGCATACACTTACACACCAGAAGTCCATATGAAAGATTGTTCTAGGTGTCTAAAACCCTTGTGATATTTTTTTGACTTCTTTATGGGAATCTTTCCAAGATTTATTTATTTGAGAGAGAGCACGAGCCTGCGTGTGGGAGGGAGGAGCAGAGGGAGAGGGAGAGAGTCCTCAACAGATTCCATGTTGAACCAGAAGGCTCAGCCTCACAACTCTGAGATCACAACCTGAGCCGAAACCAAGAGTCGGTTGCTCGACTGACGGCAACACTCAGGCACCCCTTAAAGTTTATTTTTTTGTAATATCTACACCCAATGTGGGGCTCAAACTCACAACACTGAGATCGAGAGGGGAATCTTCCTCAAATGCATTTTATACTTTCCCACTTTCACATAGGGTATATCGAACATATAAGCCAACTTTTTCTTGATTACTCAAGGGTTATTGACAATGTCAATTATTGCTCAGTGTTGTCACATGATGGTGCTTTCAAGGGTTGTCAAGGTGTGTGAAACCATCTGATCCTACAGTAAATGGCTAAATACAGCCATTTTTTGGTTTCCTATGACAGACTTTTTCCTTGTTATTACAGTCATCTGCCCCTCACTTTTTTAAAGCTACCGTCAGTATATTTGACTCAAGGAACCCCTTTTTGTTCATTTTCCACTTCTCAATCATTACTTCCCATCTGCTCTAGCCCAGAAAGCCTGATTATCAGTTGTTAATGTAAATAACAAGGTTCCGCACAGAGACCTGTCCTGCAATATAAAATACATGAGTGGTATGAAGCTTGTTAGCTTCTTAAAGTTATAAACAGCATGAGACTGGAGTAGGAAGAGATCCTGAAAATTATTCAATTTAGTCCTTTTAATTTATAGATAAGAGAACTGCTGTTGCGACTTGCCCACAGTTACGCAGTTGCTCGGTGTCCCAGTCACAGAACTCACGCTTAGCTTCCAGCCTGTACTCCGCCGTAGCTGGAGTTGCTGGTAGGTGCTGTATTTTGCAGGTCTGCGTATATTTCAAAACATAATGCCATTGACAGATACATATGTAATGTTTCTGGATATGTGTTCACATGCTGATAGACGCACAGGCATTGACTGTGAGCCCTGACACTGATTATCTGCACTGTTTATTACAACATCCACTAGGTGAGAGAGCTAAATCTGGGGAGAGAGAAAAGAGGGAAAGAGTGCTGATTCAGAAGAAGAAATGGATAAAGAAAACCTAACCTAATTAGCCTGACTCTCTCCAGACCTACCATTAAGAGAGCAGCCCTAATTGCGGGCAGCTCTCAGCTTTACATATCGCTATGCAAATAGTGATTATAATGGAACATTCTTTTAGGATCTTCGCTCTGTGTTTCATCCAGGAAAATTTTCTCTGCACTCTTCTGGTTCACAAATTCTCTGTTATAGCTACTTGGTTCTTCAGCATGTCCATTGAGCTTTTTTATTTCACTGAGAGTATTTTCCATTTATAGACATTCTCTTTTTCTCTTTTAAATGTCTTCTGTTGAAAATGTCTTATTCCCCTTTTATGTGTGTTCAGGTCTTTATTTCTTTAGTAATTTTAAATCTACTTAATTTATAGTCTGTGTTCAGTAATTCTGTTACCTGAAGTTCTTGGGCTGTCTTATTCTTTTGTGTGTCTCCTGATTCTGGCTAGGTGGTCTTGTGTATTTTGTTAACTTTGGGTTATGAAATTGTGTTTGACAGGGCTTTATTAATGGGGATCTTGGAGCTGGAGTGAGAGCCAGCGTCTCCAAAGAGCTTTTTACATTGGCTCTTGCCAGGTGCTGCAGGTCTAAGCCATTCTTCATATTTCTCTCTTAGCTTGGGGGCGCCTCGAGCACAGACTTAGTAAATTTGTCCCTCAAGCCTGACTAAGAGCAGACTTGTGATTAATTCTTAGGGAAAACTTTTGTGTTTTGTTTTAACCCAAAGTCTGGGCTGAGACTCTACTAAGACAGAAGCCTTATAGGAGGGAATAGAGTTTTTAACTGTGGAGCTAGGGCTGCACCCAAGGCTGTGAATGTGAGTGATGCAGAACGGAGGAGGAAAGGCATCTTTGTACCTCTTTCGGGCTTCCTTTCTTCTGCCACCAAGATACCTTTCCTGTCTGATTGCAGTTCTTTGTACCAGTTGAGGCTGAGATCTGTACCATCCAAGCTCGTATTGTCTATCTCTTTGTCACCCACACAGATCGAGAGATTGAGCTCTTTCAAAATTTCCCCTAGTTGTGCAAGAATGCACATTCTTACACATTGCCTTTATTTTTTAATTGAAGCATAGATGATACACAATATTAGTTTCAGGTGTACAACAGTGACTCGATGTTTCTATACATTATGAAATGTCACCACAGCGAGTATAATTACCAACTTTCCCCATATAAAATTATTACGATATTATTGACTATATACCCTATGCTGTACTTTACTTCTCCTGAATTACTCATTTTATAGCTGAAAGTTTGTGTCTCTTAATCCTTTTCTTCTGTTCCACCCCCCCCCCCACCTCGCAACCACCAGTTTGTTTTCTGTATCTATGACTCCTGTTTTGTTTATTCATTTGTTGTTTCACATGTAAGTGAAATCATACTGTATTTATCTTTCTCTGTCTTTACCTACCATAATACCTTCTAGGTCCATCCATGAAGTGGTAAGATTTCATTCTTTTTTATGACTAATTTTATATTGGGTGTATATACCACTTCTTTATCCATTCATCAGTTGATGGACACTTACATTGCTTCCCTATCTTGGCTATCGTAAATAATGCTAATGGTGAACATAGAGGTGTGTATATCTTTTCAAATTCATGTTTTCATTTTCTTCAGATAAATACCCAGCAGTGGAGGGGCACCTGGGTGGCTCAGTCATTAAGCGTCTGCCTTCAGCTCAGGTCATGATCCCAGCGTCCTGGGATCGAGCTCCACATCTGGCTCCCTGCTCAGCAGGAGGCCTGCTTCTTCCTCTCCCGCTTCCCCTGCTTGTATTCCCTGTCTGTCTCTCTCTCTCTCTGTCAAATAAGTAAATAAAATCTTAAAAAAAAGAAAAAATACCCAGCAGTGGAATTGTTGGATGGTATGGTAGTTTTATTTCTAATTTTGTGAGGACTCTCCATACTGTTTCCCATAGTAGCTGTACCATCTTATATTCCTACCAACAGTGCACGAGGGTTCTCTCTCTTCATATCCTCATCAACACTTGGTATTTCTTGTCTTTTTTCATATTAGTCTTTCTGACAGGGATGATGTAGTATCTTATGGTTATGATTTACCCTTCCCATAAAGTTAGTGATGTGGAGCATCTTTTGTGCCTGTTGGTCATCTGTATATCTTTGGAAAAATGTCTATTCAAGTCCTCTTCCTGTTTTTTAATTGGATTGTTTGTGGGGTTTTGGTGTTGAGTTGTATGAATTTTTTACATATTTTAGATATTAACTCTTTATCAGATATGTCATTTGGAAATCTCCCATTCAATAGCTTACCTTTTCATTTGTTGACAATTACCTTCACAACACAAAAGCTTTTTAGTTTGATAAAGTCTCATGCCCTTATTTTTGCTTTTGTTGTCCTTGTCTGAAGAGACAGATCCAAATATATATATGTGTGTGTGTGTGTATATATATATATATATACATATATATATATGTATAGCTAAAACCAATATCCAGGAATTTACTGTTTATGTTTTCTTTTAAGAGTTCTATGGTTTCTGGGGCACCTGTGTGGCTCAGTCAGTTTAGCAGCTGCCTTCGGCTCTGGTCATGATCCCAGGGTCCTGGGATTGAGTCCCCCATCTGACCCCATGCTCGACAGAGAGCCTACTTCTCCCTCTCCCTCTGGCTGTTGCTCCCCTACTTATGCTGTCTCTCTATCTTTCTGTCAAATAAATAAATAAAATCTTTTAAAAAAGAGTTTTATGGTTTCAAGTTTTAAATGTAGGTCTTTTAATCCACTTGAGTTTCTTTTTGTATGTAGTGTGCAAGTGGTACATGAGGTTGTCCTATTTTCCCATCACCATTTATTGTAGAGACTGTCTTTTCCCCCATTGTATATAATTATCTCCTTTGTCATGGATTAATTGACCGTATAAGCATGGGTTTATTTCTGGACTCTATTCTGTTCCAGTAATCTGTTTTTATGCCAGTACTATATTGTTTAGATTACTGCAATTTTGAAGTTTAGTTTGAAATCTGGGAGCATGATACCTCCAGCTTTGTTATTCTTTTCAAGATTGCTTTGGCTATTTGGAGTCCTTTGTGGTTCCATACAAATATTAGGATTATTTGTTCTAGTTTTTTGAAAAATGCTATTGATACTTTGATAGGGATTACATTGAATCAGTAGATTGCTTTACCTGGGTAGTATGGACATTTTAACAATATTATTTTTTAGTCCATGAGCATGGTGTATCTTTCCATTTATTTGTATCATATTCAACATCTTTCATCAGTGTCTTACAGTTTTCAGAGTACAGATCTTTCACCACCTTGGTTACATTTATTCCTAGGGTTGTTTTTTTTTAAGGTTTTTTTTTTTTATATACAATTGTAAATGGGTTAGTTTTCTTATATTCTTTTTCTGGTATTTCAGTATTATAAAAAACAACCAATTTCTCTATATTAATTTTGTATCCTGCAGCTGAATTTGTTTTCTAATGATATTTTGGTGGAGTCGTCAGGGTCTTCTCTATATAGTATCCTGTGATCTATAAATAGTGACAGTTTTACTTCTTCCCTAGCAATTTGGATGCCTTTTATTTCTTTTCTTGTCCAATTGCTATGACGAGGACTTCCAGTACTGTGTTGAATAGGGGGCAAGAGTGGGCATTCTTTTTTGTTCCTCATCTTTGGGGAAAAGCTTTTAGCTTTTGATGTTAGCTGTAGTTTTGTCCTATATAGCCTTTATTATGTTGAAGTACGCTCCCTCTATACCCATTTCGTTGTGAGTTTTTATCTTAAATGGATGTTGAATTTTGTCAAATACTTCCTCTGTTTTTGTTGAAATGATCCTATGATTTTTGTGTCCATTTTGTTAATGTGGTCTATCACATTGATTGTTGCCATTTTCATATCCTTGGACTAAATCCCATTTCATTGTGTTGTATGACCATTAAATGTATCATTGAATTTGGTTTTCTGAGATTTTTTTGAGAATTTTTTAATCTGTGTTCATGAAGGATATTGTCTTTTCTTTTGTTCTTTTTTCTTTTCTCTCTCTCTCTCTCTTTTTTTTTTTTTTTTTTTTTTTTTTTTTTTTTTTTTTTTTTTTTTTTTTTTTTTTTTTTTTTTTTTTTTTTTTTTTTTTTTTTTTTTTTTTTTTTTTTTTTTGTCTGAAGATTTTTGTTTTCCTCTTTAATTTCTTCATTGACCCATTGGTTCTTTAATAGCATGTTGTTTAGCCTTCACATGTTTGCGTTTTTTTCAGGTTTTTTTTTTTCTTGAAATTGATTTCTAGTTTCATACTGTTATGGTTGGAAAAGATGGTTGATATAATTTCAGTCTTCTCAAATTTATTGAGATTTGTTTTGTGGCTTAATGTGATCTATTCTGGAGAATGTTCCACATGCCCTGAAAAGAATATATATTCTGTTTGTGGATGGAATTTGCCATGTATATCAGGTAAGTCCATCTGACCTATTGTATTGTTTAAGGCCAGTGTTTCCTCATGTATTTTCTGCCTGGATGATCTATCCATTGACATAAGTGGGTTGTTAAAGTTCCCTACTATTACTGTATTACTGTCAGTTGTTCCCTTTATATGGCACTTCTACGTTGGGTGCATATATATTTACAATTGTTATATTCTCTTGTTGGATTGATCCACTTATGTAATGCTCTTCTTTGTCTTACAGTCTTTTGTTTTTTTCAAGTCTGTTTTGCCTGGTGAAGTATTACCATCCCAACTTTCTTTTTGTTTTAATTTGTATGGACTACCTTTTTCTATCCCTTCATTCTCAGTCTGTATGTTTCTTCAGTCTGAAGTGAGTCTCTTGCAGGCAACATATAAATGAGTCTTTTTTTTTTAATTCATTCAGTTATACTTTGTCTTTTGGTTGGAGCATTTAGTCCACTTACATTTAAGGTGATTATGGGTAGGTATGTACTTATTGCCATTATGTTAATTGTTTTCTGTTTGTTTTTGTGGTTCTGTTGCTTTCTTCTTCTCCCATGCTCTCTTCCTTTGTAATGACTTTAGTGTTATGTTTGGGTTTCTTCCTCTTTATTTTTTGTGTATCTATTATAGGTTTTTGATTTGTGGCTATTATGAGGTTCATATATAACAATCTATTTATTAACAGTCTGTTTTTAGTTGATGGTCACTTAATTCAAATGCATGCTGAAAACACTACCAATTTTTTTGTATCTATAATAGGTTTTTGATTTGTGGCTATTACGAGGTTTGTATATAACAATATATCTATTAGCAGTCTATTTTTAGTTGATGGTCACTTAATTCAAACATATGCTGAAAACACTACTCTCTCTCTGCCATGGCTTGTGCATTTGTTTTTGTATTTTACATCTTTTGTTTTATGTATCCCTTAAGTAATTATTGTAGATATAGTTGATTTTACTACTTTTATCTTTTCACCTTCATGCCAGCTTTTTATAAGAGGTGATCCACCACCTTTACTGTATGTTTGCTTTTACCAGATATTTTGCTTTCATAGTTTTTTTACTTATTTTCTTTTTGATTTAAAGAATTCCCTGTAAAATCTCTTGTAAGGCTAGCTTAGTGGTCCTGAACTCCTTTAACTTTTTGTTTGTCTGGTAAACTCTTTTATCTCCTTCAATTGTGAATGAAAACCTTGCCAAGTAGAAAGTTTCAGATTGTAGGGTATTTTCTTTTAGCACTTCCAAAGTATCCTGCTCTTCTCTTGTGACCTGCAAAGTTTCTGTGGGAAAGTCAGCTGATAGTTTTATGGGGGCTCCCTTGTACATAATTAGTTGCTTTTCTCTTGCTGCTTGTAAGATTCTCTCCTTATTTTTAATTTCTTACATTTTATTTATTATGTGTCTTTTAATTATGAGGACCTTGTTGATGTCATCTTGTTTGGCCCTCTCTGTGCCTCCCAGACCTGGATATCTCTTTCTTCCCCAAGTGAGGGAAGTTTTCAGCTATTATTTCTTTAAATAAGATTTCTGCCCCTTTCTCTCTGTCCTTCTAGGACCCCTATATTGCAGGTGTTAGTCCACTTGGTGTTGTCCTGTAGGTTTCTTAAACAATTCTCATTTTTTTTTAATTCTTTTCTTCCTTTTTACTGTTCAGCATGGGTGATTTCTCCTATCCTGTCTCCAGATCACTGATTTGTTCTATTGCATTCTCTAATTTGCTGTTGGTTCTCTCTCATGTATTTTTCATTTCAATGATTGTATTCTTCAGCTCTGATTGGTTCTTTTTTATATTTTCTTTCTCTTTGTTGTAGTTTTTACTATAGTCATCAGTTCTTCTCCCAAGTTCGGTGAGCATTTTTAAGACCATTACTTAGATTGCTTGTCTTCATTTTGTTCAGTTCTTTTTCTGAGGTTTTATCTTGGTTTTTTTTTGTGGCTTTTTTTTTTTTTTTTTTTTTTTTTTTTTTTTTTTTTTTTTTTTTTTTTTTTTTTTTTTTTTTTTTTTTTTTTTTTTTTTTTTTTTTTTTTTTTTTTTTTTTTTTTTTTTTTTTTTTTTTTTTTTTTTTTTTTTTTTTTTTTTTTTTTTTTTTTTTTTTTTTTTTTTTTTTTTTTTTTTTTTTTTTTTTTTTTTTT
>PISX010027446.1:0-22960 GCA_004024625.1 Mellivora capensis | reverse complement strand
CTCACCACCTGCATCACTCACCAGCTCACCACCTGGATCACTCACCTGCTCACCACCTGGATCACTCACCTGCACACCACCTGCTCACCACTTGCATCACTCACCTGCTCACCACCTGCATCATTCACCTGCTCACCACAAGCTCACCACCTGCTCACCGCCTGCATCACTCACCTGCTCACTCACCTGCTCACCACCTGCATCACTCACCAGATCACCACCTGGATCACTCACCTGCTTACCACCTGCTCACCACCTGCATCACTCACCTGCTCACCACCTGCATCACTCACCTGCACACCGCCTGCATCACTCACCTGCACAGACACCACAGGGCGAAGCCGAGGCCACAGTAGGGGTCAAGGCAGATGGCGATCTGCCTCGAGGGGTACAGCTCACACTGCAGCTTTATGGAGCGACACAAGGCACTTGTGGCTGCATGCGACATCTTAAAGAGTACAATGGAAGTTCTGGTCAGTGAGTGAGGGGAGAGAGAAAAGGAACAGCTGTGCCTGCAGACCACACAGCCAGCCAGTTACTGCCTTAAAGGATGGCTGGCTCAAATCCCCATACACACCAGATAATATGCAGGAAATGGCACACGAAAGACCTTCTAAGTGAGACTTCAGAATAATAAAAAAAAATTGAGTGGAGCGCTTGGATCCTGGTGAGGAGACAGGCTCATCAAAGCCATCTGCTCCCAAAGCCAGTCACAAATTCTCATTTAGATGTTACCATAAAACATTAAAATATGCACGGCTCTCAGGCAAACCTGATCCTGGGGGTCTACTGGTATTTAACACAAACTTCAGGGAACACTACCGCAGCTCCCAGCTGTGGGTGGGAGTGAGGGCCTGCCAACACCTGCACCCAGCACCCTTCCTCCCCACTCGTCAGAGGCGGAAGCAAATAGGACCTATGACCACAGGACCCACCTTCACACCTGCTAGTATCCCCATAGTTGACACGCTGAAGTCCAAGTACGCGAGCACATCTGGAGACGGGGGCCTGAAAACGCTCGTCACCTTCTTTTTTGGTATGTCATCTGTTGAAGCAGAGACCCAACAATGTTAACGCTACTTCGGGCTCTCAAAGGGAGAAAGAAAACGTGATCCGTTCCTGGGGAGTCCTGGGGAGAGCCAGCACGGAATAAGAGGGAGGCCTGGAGACAGAGGCCACGCGCACACACAGGGAAGCTCATTTTGCGCTTCAGGGAAACATCATCTGAAGCAGACCCAGCATGACTGCTGAGTGTGTGGGGACAGGGACAGTGGGCAAGGGGCGTTTACCAGTGGGCGAAGTGAGACCAGGAAGACCTCCGACCACAGCGAGAGCTAGGGACAGGCTCTCAGGCCTCTCCCTGCTTCGCTGCTCCTGTACGACCACAGGGTGGACTCCAGAGAGGCCAGGGCTGGAACCGACGCTGCAGCAAGCCAGCGAGGCCACAAGACTCTCCGGAGCCAGTCTGTGCCCGAGCCCACCCGGGCCCCACACCAGCTGTCCTGGGCCAGCTCCCCAGGTCTGGTGGTTGGCCAGGAATGACAGACAACACAGTCCCTACCCGCTTGCCCGGGAGCCCAAGGGCAGGGGCCGGCAGGTGCGAGGGCGAGGAGGGACGCCGGCCTGCTTACTGGCTGACACCCCATGGCTGTGCAGAGCAGCTCACCGACAGAGCCTGCGGGGTGTGCTGGTCTGGGGCGTCTCAGCCCTAGGCTGACCTCATGGCTCGAGGCACAGCGGTCCACGGCTCTGCAGCCCTTCCTGGTTGGCCCAGAGGCATGTCCTGGGGCCCAGCAGCCTTCACCGGGGACAGGGACAAGGGATAGAGGTGTGTGCTGCGGGACCCACTGCTGCCCCGGCACAAGCAGCAGCACGGGGAGGGATGGTACACCGGCTTCCGACAAGGACTTCTGCCCCCACGGGGTGAGGGTCCCACCACGAGGGAGGCCCAGAGGCGAGCGCCCTTTACCATCTATTTCAGCGGCTTTCACCCAACTGGTGTTGTTGGTGGCAAGAGTACAATCCACACCACAAAGAACGTTAAGGCGGCACGTCCCGGGGGCCAGCACCCACCCGGACAGCGCCGAGGACCCACACCTGTGTCCAGAATGGTCGGCCAGGTCCTGACGTCCACGGCAGCCGCTGCGTCTTTGGACTTGAGCAGCCGCATGATGGCCTGTGTAGTGAGGACGCAAGCGGACTTGCTGACCTGCGGAGCACAGGGGTTGGAGGCATGAGCGGGACGTCCCGCGGGGCCCGGGAGAGAGGACACGGTCATCGCACGCGGCCCCGCCCGTCAGTCCTGCCGGCCGGTACCTCCACGATCATCTTGACGGTGGGCAGTGTGGTCGCGAGGTTCTGGGGGTGCGGGGGCCGCACCGTGACGGGCACGCAGCCGCAGTACAGGCAGCCGTAGAAGGCCGCAATGAGGTCCACGCCTGTGGGGACACGCGGTCAGGGGGCTCAGTGCGGGCGGAACACGACCGACGGCACCTCGTACCCGGACGGCCGCGGAGACGAGAGGGTCTCAGTCCAGCGCCACCTGGAAAAGCCACTAACCAAACTTCACCGGTGCTGAGACAGGGAGACGGACAGACTCCACACGGATCTGCGGTTGCCTCCTTTTTCTGCTTCTGTTCTGCTGGGACCCGCACCCCCACTTTACACAGGCAAAGGGTGCGCGTCCTCTGTGTGAGGGACGGGAGTTAGTGATTTCTTTAGCACAGGCAACACCTAAGAACGACCGGACCAGGTAGGGATGCATATTCGGGACCCCAGCTCTAGAGACAGCTCTGTGCCGACATCCCCCGGCCCCAGGGAGCACCGCCTGAACTAAGAGGACACGCACAGCAAACCGCCTCCCTCAATAAACCCCCCCACCCCAGACAAACTCTCCCTCCCTTCACGAGTCTCCCAAACACTCGGTCCGCACCTTCACCAGACCCTATTCTCGCCCCCGCCAGCCTGCATCCGATTCCTGCCCTGGCAGGTCCTGCAGGACGCCCTCTCGGTGCCCAGACCCGCCTGCTGGCGTCCATGTCTGCAGAAATCAGTGCCACGAGGGAGGCACAGAGACTCTCCTGAGAGGCTGCAGAGGAAGAAGAGGGTGTGCCTGCGCCACAGGGGAGGGCACAGAGGGCGGGGGCGGGAGGCTGCAGCCCAGGGGAGGCCCTAGGCCTGCTGCTGTTCCTGTGCAGCCAAGGACGGGCCGGTGCAAGAGGAGGAAGCTCCAAAGTCAGAACCCCTTTGAGGGACAGGCTGCCTGGCTCCGGAAAGGAGGGGAACACGGGAGGGGTCCGCCCACCAAGGAGAAGGAGTGGAGCAGGAGGTGATGGGGCGGACGCAGCAGGGTCTGGCCCCTCGGAGAGCTGGAAACATGACCTGCACCTCCTCCCTGCACGTCTGTGCCCAGGCCGGGGCATCCCCCCTCACTTTCCGCTGCACTTGGTAACACGGGATCACCAAAATGTTCCTGCGCGTTTCTAAATGTTTAAAACTCCTCCTATTTAAGACTGAGGGGGAATTGTATGGCACTTAAAACCTATACTCCCACCTGGAACTCGTCCAGCTTGAGATGCCCGCCCCCCCACCACCACCCTGGAGGCCCCCCCGAGCACACAGGGCCCCCACCTGGCATCCTCAGGCTATTTCCATTCCAGGGTCAAAATAACTATGTCCCACTTAACCTGGCAGGGGGTTCGCCAGGGTCCCTCAGTATTAATAATGGACACTGAGGCCAGGGCGGCTCGGCAGTCGCAGCAGGGCCTGAGCACACCCAGCAGGCGGGGGCACGTGTGAGTGTTCCCACGGCCAGCACAGTCGCTGCCAGGAGCTCACAGAATCCATGCTGCTCCCTGAAGGCAGCTATTCCAGGTGCACAGGTGGGAGGACCTTCCGACCCCACCAGCACCCTTCTGCCGCTTCCAGACAGCCGAGGTTCTTAGTCCCCTGGCTCACACACCCCCTGGAAATTGGAAGAAATCCCAGACCCCCCCCCCTTCACTCCCAAGAATACACACCCTGTGGGGAGTGCAGAGCAAGAGGGCCTCCCCGCGGGGACCCCAGCTTTGCCTCTGGCGAGCCCTCTTCACCTGCGGGCACGTTTTTCAGAGGTAAATTCACTGTGGTTTAAGAATGGTGTCAGACGTACTCCTGGGCATTGGAGAGCAGCAGGGCCCTCCTCCTCCGCCCCCACGGGATTCTCTATCACCAAGATCACAAGCGCTTGCTGCCCATCTCTCCTTCCACTTTCCTGTAGTGAAGCCTTCCCTCAGGGGCGCTCCCGAAGGCCTTCAGCCCTGCCCTGAGCCCAGGGGCATGGCCCCACTGCAGCCTGTACGCCAGCTCAGGCTGGGAGCACAGCTCCGCAGCCACTTGCCTTACTCCTGGAACCCGGGGTTAGCTGAAGAGTATGGCCTGCGGTCACAGCCAGGTGAAGTGGGGAACAGAAGCGACAGGAGCAGGAGGCAAAGCAAAGGCCTTGAAAGCACCTCCCACCCTGCCCCCACACTCCTGGTGGGACATAAGTGACATTCTTTAGGAATCTCCCAACTATCTGAATAGCTTGCTAAAAAGGGCAAAACGACCTTGGCAATGGCCAGGCCTATGGCATCTGGTATCTTGCAGGCCCTCTTTAGCATATGAACGTCTACTGAAACCTCCCTTTTCCTTACCTCCCCCACCCCCATGGTACAGAACCTGCCACCCCTCACAGCCCCGCGGCAGCAGCTCTTCCTACCCATGGGTCCTGCCCCTGGGTATTAATAAACCACCGTTTTGCACCAAAGATGTCTCAAGAATTCTTTCTTGGTCATCGGCTCCGGACCTCACCCCACGGAACCTCACCTACGTTCTAGAACTTCATCAGAAGCAGAAGGAAATGTAGATAAAATCTGGGGCACCTGGGTGGCTCAGCGGGTTAAAGCCTCTGCCTTCGGCTCAGGTCATGGTCTCAGGGTCCTGGGATCGAGCCCCGCGTTGGGCTCTCTGCTCTGCGGGGAGCCTGCTTCCCCCCACCCTCTGCTTGCCTCTCTGCCTACTTGTGATCTGTGTCACTCAAATAAATAAATAAATAAAATCTTTTTTTAAAAATGTAGGTAAAATTAAACGCCCTTGTAACTGTCGACCTGTGCTTGAGGCGGGCAGAGTGTAACATTCCTCCGGGAAACTCCCAGTCTTGATGCTGATGCCGTGCTACAGGGAGAAGCAACTCTGACTTGACAAGAGCCGGGCCTCCAGGGTCCCGAGTCTCCTTCAGCAGATCAAAGTCCTTTTGGAAACCAAAGGAGAAGCCAAGAGGCTGGATCTGTAAGGGCCGTCCACCGTCCCCCTGACAGCAGACACAAGGCCGCAACAAGGGGAGGCAGGAAGCACGTGCACACGCCGCGACCTGTTCCAACCTCATTCCAGTGGCGACAGCACTTGCGCCGTTGCTCCGGGAGTGCCGCGTGTGTTGCAGAGGGTTAAGCAGCTGCGTGACTGCGGGATATCTGAGCTCTGCTCTCTCCCCGCTCTGAGGAAGCACGGTTCCTGGTACGGAAACCCGGGAGCTACGCGGTAGGCGGGGCTCAGTCGTGAATGTGAAGGGGATGTAAGAGAACTCGGAAGGGAATGCCCCTCCAAGAGACACGTTGTGTTTATTTGTAATTCCCAGCTCTGCTCGCTGAAAAGCCAATAAACCGCAGCCAGTCCGGAAGAAATGAGCATCCCACACGCCCAGGTTTTGTTCTGGGGACGACTGTGGTCACCATGAAGCCAGCCGGAAGGGGCTCCTACTGGCGACCTGAGCTTTGACAAAGAAACTAACTGCAAAGGACTGAAACCCGACAAATTCATTTCAGGCGTGAGTTCACAACGATCCACTGACCGGTCGGCTTTGGAGCGTGACAGGAAAACACAGGCCGGACAGAAGGAAAGAATCAGCACCATGAGTTCCACCACGGGGGTGCCGAATGCTAGATGAAGGGAGTCTCTGTGGCCAGTTTCACGGCCCATGGGAACAAGAATTGACGGAATGAGACCATCACTGTTTTGTGACCCCAAAGGTTCACGAATGAAGTCTGAAGCATCAGCCGGCGGCTGCTAACACCACAAGAGGAGACACAAGCTGACACGGTCCCTGACGAAATAATTTAACACCGCTTGGAGTCGGCAAAGGCACCAAACCCGAGTATGACTCAGAGCCAGGACCTCACCGCCAACCTGCAGGGCAGACGGGAGGCGCCTGTGCGCGCGGCTGGGGGGCCTCTCGCCTGGGGGCCTCCGCACAGCCAAACCAGGTCTTCAGTGGATACATCACAAACAGAGGGAGACAGAGAGCCTGAGGATGAAGAGACTCTAAAAACCTATCAAAGCTGAAGACAACTGGCAGACCAACCCGATGTGCAGGGTGCCCCACCGGGCGAAGAGACAACGGAGGCCAGGGGCAGAGGCTGCTCTGGGGAGAGTAGAGGGCGTTGTGCTGGGGACACCTGGGGCACGTGGTCCACATCGGTCCCCTGACCTGGCAGGCGGTTCCAGGGGGGTCTGCTTTATAATAACAGCGCGTCCCCACCAGCGCAGAGCCGAGGGAGGTCTCCATGTGCTTACCTGGCGGGTAGACCAAAGCCACGTGGTCCCCAGTGTTCAGTCTTGCCTTTTCCATCAGGGCGGCAGCTACTCTCTCTGCCCTTTTGTGCAGCTGGACACAGGTTGCAGTGCTGGTGACGGTCCCCTAGGAGAGTGGTCCCTGCGTCGGCGTGGGGCTGGGGGCCGGGATCTTTTCCTCGGGCCCCCGCGCACACGCTGCTCCTGCCCTGCACCCACAACGCCTATGGTCGGGGCCCACGGCCCGTGCCGGGCCTAGACACACCCCTGCCGTCTTTCCTAGTCCTCTGTATCTCAGGGAGAATTGCCAAAGGCGAGCTGTTTCTCCAGCAGGGAAGGGACAAGTCATGCAGTGTGTCCTGAGAGCCTGGAGTGGGGGGCACGCTGCTTGTCCAGGACAGTCAGGGGCACAGCCATTAAAGAAAACTCTTGAGGGCGCCCCGTTGGCTCAGCTGGTTAAGTGTCTGACTCTAGATTTCGGCCAGGGTCATGATCTCAGGGTTGTGAGATCGAGCTCCACGTCGGGCTCCACACTGGGCATGATACCTGCTTAAGGTGCTGGCTCTCCCTCTCCCCTCCCCAACTTGCTCATGTGCACTCACTCACCTTGTCTAAAAAATTCTTTTAAATTAATTAATTAAACTTAATCATAAAGAATAATGTAATAAATATCTAGGTTCTCCTTCCCTAACAATATTTTGCCACATAATGTCTAAATCTGTTTTCTAAAACAAATCACCACCACCCTGCACACCACCCTTAATTCATCCTCCTTCCCCAGAAACAACCATTATCCTGAATAGAAATACACAGAACACCGCACCAGAGGGAGAGGCACACCGGTAAGCTACGGGTCATGCACGGTTAACCCTCCCCTCCCCCAGGCCACGGGCCTGGCCTCTCGGAGCTCGTTTGCAGACACACGGAGGCGCCCGCAGCAGGGGCTGGGTCGCTCGGCTCCCATCTCCGCCAAGGACCTCGGGCTGCAGACCAGTTCCCACCAAAGGCCTCCTTCTCTCGGCTGGCTCATGGAGTCGGGCGGACCTCCGAGCTCTCGGAGTCCTTCTTAAGGAAATTAAAAGTGCAGCTCGGTCTGCACATACTGCCCCAGCACAGCCCAGCCTCGACCAGAACCCCTCCCTTCTCCTCTCCGAAGGCCAAGGCGCAGTCCACAGAGCCAAGCACAGAGGTCCTCCAGGCTGCGAGCAAGGGAGCTGGGCTTGCTTCTCCCGAGCCCAGCTGAGGGCAGAAGGTCAGCTCCAGGCAGAGCCTGCCAGTCCCCCTGGACGGCCGCCTACATGGCCACAGGCCTTCTCCTAGGGCGGAGGCCAGCACGTCCTCAGGGACCCAAGGACATTTCAAAACCGAAAAGGGCTAACAAACCACAAGAAACGTAAAGTTTTACCAGTGACTTAGAGGAAAGTCGGGAATGGATTTGGAAACGGCCAAGCCCGTCTTCTGCAGGCCCCTCCTGAGCTCTTTCTTGGCTTCAGAGACGGTCCACCTCTCCACACAGGTCTAGCGAGCACCTCCCCGCGGCCCTCACCCCAGGGCCCCTCCTCACTGAGCTGCCGCCCCACACTCCCCCTCCTACTGCCCACAGGAGCCACCCAGAACCACAAACCCCATCACGCGCCTACAGAGCAGTCCCACGCCGGCTTCCGGCCACACTCTCGGGGTTCGGGGTAACAGCCAGCAGCAGGCCTTGCTGCCCTGAGCCCTCTGCCCTCGGGGCCATGGCCCTGCTGTTCTCATCTTCAGGTTCCCATCATGAGCTCATGAGCTCATTTTACCTTGGCCGCTTGGGAATTCCTGACTGTCTCCATGCTTTAGAACTCAATCAACGATAAAACAAACGTTTTCTGAACACCGTTCTACATCTGCGGGTACACAGTGAACAGAGAATGTGACGTCTCCTACGGACTAGTTTTCCCGCAAAGAAAACGCACTTCAAACGTCCCGAGGGCAGGACACTTTTTCTCTTAACACCCAGAGCCTAACAGACATCAGGAAGTATTTTCTGAATGAAGAAACACTGGGCAGTGATGAGCAGAAAGAAGAGCTAGACTAGCGTTTTCTGCACCCACGGCGACCTGCCCAGTACCGCGCCTGAGCGCAACCGTCCTCCCAGCCTGCGTGTGATGCGTCGGAGTGAGACAGGACGTTCACGGTTCTGTAACTTGTCCTGTTTCCACACTCTGTCTGCTGGCCCAGAGTCGGATGCGAGGTTCACAGCACCTCCTTTCTACCCTAAGAACTCCCGGGGCGGAGAGATCACACTAAAAGGCAGCCAAAACCATGAAAGTGAATTTCTGAACCTACACTAGGACCAGGGCAGTAAACAGTGCCTGTCACGTTGAAGCTATAAATGGAAAAGTCTAGATTCCTCATTTTTACAACAGAAACATTTTCTTTCAGCTCACCGAGAAGTCTTTATGAGCATACTGTCCTTAACTGGGAATTTTCCTGTTGAATACAGCGATGTCACTGCCCGAATGAGGAGACGTGGAGCCCCCCGCCAGGAAGCACTGGGTGGGGAGGGTGGCGGGGGGTGCACTCTGGGCAGGGACGTGGGGGGCAGACGGGGGAGCCGGCCTCACCTTGGCGTTGAGCAGCAGGAACAGGGGGTGGTCAGGAGTGGTGTGCGCTCGCCACTGCAGCACGTCGGGCAGGAACAGGAACTGCGCGGACAGGCCCACTCAGCCCGCAGCCTGGCCGAGGGGTGCCCTCCTCACGCCCTCCTCGCGCCCCAGGCACCGGCCATTACCTTTCTGGCCTGGTCGCTGTCCTCTAGGTGAGCCAGCTCCCTCCCTGAGGCCTGCGCGATCCTCTTACCGGCAACCAGGTTCCCCACGATCATGGAGGCCGGCCCCACCTCTGGAAAACGGGGTTTCTGAGTGAGCAGGTGGTGGCTCGGGAACAGGACCGGCCCAGGAGCCTCCTGCCCCAACACTTTCTGTCTGACGGAGGCGTTTCACTCTCCATTAAGGTGCTGAGCTCGGGAAACCAGCCGTAGGGGTCATGGTGAGTGACAAAGAGAATCCCTGCCTCCAACACAGGCGACCCCAGACTGAGAAACTCGCCCCCCAGCGTGTCGCTGGCAGTGGGCCTGGGCCTCAGCCACAGCTGCTCGCTCAACAGCGTTCTTTTCCTCCATCTTATACACCAAACGGGAGGGTAAATCCTCCTGAGTAAATGTATTTTATTTAATGATAATTTAATTGTTCAATATTCAGTGAAAAAAAAATTAGCATTTACTAAAAATTCACAAAACCAAAGAACAAAAATAACTATCAAACCAGTCTTTAAGATTAGTTTTTCAGTGCGTGAGATCCGGGAAGGGAGAGTGACCATCTGCAGAGGCCCCTGAAATGCCGGCAGTCCTGGGCTGTCGGGGGCGGGGAGGGGGCGTGCGCGGGCAGTGTAGAGGGCAGGCCCCCAGCCCCGGCCCCCCACCCCAGCCGCCAGCACTGACCCCACAACACTGCGTGGTTGTTCTCCCTCCCCAAGCTCCACGTCTGCCCTTGGGCCGCACCTCTACGCCCTGGGAGCCACCCCTTTGCCTTCCAAGCCTCAGATGCCATGCCTGTATTCAGTCCCCGGGATGGGTCCCAGCACACAGGTGACGTGGTCGAGTTTCCTCGCCTGCGGCTTGGTTCCCGGGAGGCAGGAGATGGGGACCGCCCCTGCAGGCCTGGCCCTACCCCAGCCCCAGAGGGGCAGGCGCCACGAGGCCCGCACACTTAGCCACCAGCGCTGAGACTGGACGGCCGCGGCTAGCACTGACCTGGTTGTTTCTGGCGAGGTTTGGGAAGGTTGGTGACACAGGTGTGAGGGCACATGAGTACATTGCAGGGGTGCAGCAGCCCCTCCAGGAAACGCTGCTTGGTTTCAGAAATGTGAATCCCTCCGAGAGGAGCCTTGGGCAGGGTGTTGGCGGGAACCAGAGCCAGACAGTACACGCCCACCTGGTGGATGCTGTCGATGGCCTGGAAGGGAACACCACCAGCTCAGAGGGACGGGCGTGGGACCCTATGCGGCACCTGGCCGCGGGCAAGTCCGGGCTGAGCCGCTCACCGCGGCGGGGGGCTGGGAGGCTGCACCGGGGAGACACGCAGCTCTGAAGGTCGTGGAGACACTCTGTTCGACAAGAAAACACGGAAGGTCGTGCGTCCCTTTCTGTCATCGGACACACACGCCTACTGTGTGTCTGCGCGGACTCTAAACCCGAAAGAGCGTCTTTTCTGAAAGGAAAGTCAGGTGGGCCCGTGGAGCTGCAGGGGCAGAAACTGGACTTCTCCGATGTTACCCTGTGCTCAGATTTGACTTTGGAGGCATATATATATTTTACAACAAAAAAACTTGAAATTTTAAAAAGCATTTCTGAACAGTCGGAAGTGAAATAAGGAAATGAACTCAGCTGAACTAGAAGTAGGTTGGTGGAAAAGCCCCAGGGAGAGAATCTATTTAAAGTCTCTTTAAACACGGTAATTTGATTAGTCACCCCTAATGAGATAGGCCCTATGGGCAAAAAAAAGTTAAGCTGCCCTCAGAAATCTCGCGCTTTAGAGGTAATGTGGAGATTGCGGTGCGCAGCTTGGCCTGGAGCCGATGAGGGCTTCATGAGCTGCTGGTTGCGATTTGTCCATGAGGGAGAAAGAAGGTCAGTGAGTTAAGTGAAACTTCTGTGCTCTCAAACTGGAGCTGGAACCAGCAGCATAAACCCAGGATGCAGGTGCTCCTACAGACAGACATCACTCCCTACTCTGAGCACTGAAGAAAGCCCAGAAACTGTGAAGAGGCCAGTGACATCGAGTACCCAGATGGTCGTCCCCAATTCCATCTCCCCTAGGAAGTAGCAGAGCCCCTAGTGTCCCAGCTGTGACAGGTCTCGGGAACGAAACACACTGCCTTCTCCTAAGCAGCTGGGCTTCCTCGTCTCTGCTGGGCTGCTCCGGCCAGCTTTCCCCATCAGGGTAGCTCGGCTGTGAAGTCCCAGCAGAGTAGGGACCCCCGGAGCGGAGAACAGCACAGAGGCAGCCGGACGCATACACCACCTTCCCGGGGGGTTTCTGCCAGAAAACCATCCGGACTCTGATCTAACGACAATGTGCAGGGGGGCTGCAGGGCACAGACAGCTGTATTAAATGATACCCCGGGGGCATCAGAGTTCAGGCTAAAGAAGCAAACTGGACAACTTGTTTTTGTCCACAAACTAACCACCAGAAATCTACGACAGAGGAAGAATCTCTAGATTAAAGAAGACTTAAAGAACTTGTCCCCACCAAGTACAATTTTTTTTTTTACCTCATTTTGATCCTGAATTTAACCAACAAACTAAACATTAGATAATCAGGGAAGTCTGAATAGTGACTAGATATTAATTACAACAAGAAGTTACTGTTAGGATAAAAACCCTGAACGTAGCAGGTACAGAGGAAACATACCTCAATGTAAGAAAGATGGTGTTTGACAAACATAGCCAACACCATGCTCAATGGTAAAAAGCTGAGAAGTCCTCCCCTAAGATAGGAATAAGACAGGGACACCCACTCTCACCACTGCTAGTCAACATGGAACTGGAGGACCCAGCCACAGCAATAAGGCAAGAAAAAGAAATAAGAGGCATCTAAATTGGAAAGGAAGAAGTAAAACCGTCACTATAGATGACATGATGTTACATAAAGAAAACCCTTAAGACACCACTAGAAACTGTTAGAACTGATAAATACGTTCAGTAAAACCACAGAAAATATCTGCTATGTCTCTGAATACTAGTCTAATGAATCAGCAGGAGAAATCGAGAAAACCATTCCATTTACAACTGTACCAAGATAATAAAATAAAATAGATTTAACCAAGGAGGCGAAAAACCTATGCACTAAAAACTATGACACTGATGAGAGAGATCAAAGACACAAAGAAATAGACATTCCATGCTCATGGATTGGAAGAATTAACATTTTTAAAATGTCCACTCTACCCAAAGTAATCTACAGATTCAGTGCAATCCCTGATTCCAATGGCATTTTTCAAAAAACTAAAACAAATCCTCCTAAAATGTGTACGGAATCACAAAAAGACCCGAAGCACCCAAAGCAAACCTGAGGAACAAAGCTGGAGGCGTTCATGATTTTGAATCACGAAGCTTTAGTAACCAAAATAGCACAGTATTAGCAAAAGAAGACATACACAGCCATGGAATACAAGAGAACCCAGAAATAAGCCCAACACAGACGATCGATTAGTGTGTGACAAAGGGGGCAAGAACACACCACGAGGAAGGGGTGGTCTTAAGTAAACGGTCTGGGGGAACTGGACAGGAGAATGAAACTGGGCCACCTTCTCACACCACCCACGAAAATAAAATCAAAATTGGTTAAAGACTTGAACATGAGACCTGAAACCACGAAACTCCTAGAAGAAGACATAGGGGGCAAGCTCCCCGACATGGGTCTTGTTGGTGATTTTATGGCTCTCACACCGAAAGCAAAGGTAATGAAAGCGAACATGAGCTAGTGGGACGACATCAAACAAAAAGGCTTCCGCAAGGCAGAGGAAGCCATCAGCAAATGAAAAGACGACTTACTGAATCAGAGAAGATACGTGCAAGTCATGTATCTGATAAAGGGTTAATACCCAAAATATATAAAGAACCCACACAACTCAACAGCAAAAACAAACAACCCAACTAAAAATGCGCAGAGGATCTAAATGGGCATTTTCCCAAAGAAGACATATATATGCTCAACAGGTACGTGAAAAGGTGCCCAATATCATTAGTTATCAGGAAAATGAAAATTTTAAAAAGTGAGATCCCACCTCACACTTGTCAGAACAGCTAAAATCAACAACACGAGAAACGACAGGTGCCAGAGAGGGTGTGGAGAAAAGGGAGCCTCGTGCACTGCTGCTGGGAATGCAAGCCGGGGCAGCCGCTCTGGAGGACAGCGTGGAGAGTCCTCAAAAGGCTAACAACAGAGCTGCCCTAGACCCAGCAACCGCACTGCTAGTGTTTTCCCAAAAGCACTAACTCAAAGAGATAAAGGTGTCCCTACACCTATTGCAGCACCATCTACAAGAGCCAAGACACAGAAGCAGCCCATGCAATGCTGGACTGACGGTCGGGTGGAGAGGATGCGGCGCACACAGGACCGAACATTCCTCAGCCGCAAAGAACGAGACATTTGTGACAACGTGGACGCATCCTGAGGGGAGAAGCAGAATAAGTCGGAGAGAAACACAATGTCACTGCCCCGGGATATGCTAACGGAGCTGATGGATACAGAGTGGAGGTGCCAGAGGCAGGGGCGGGCGTGGGCAGAATGGGAGGGAGTGTCAGAGGCCACAAGCCTCCAGTCACAGAACAGTCTGGGGGTGCAGCACTCGGTGACCAGAGACAAGGCTGTACTGGACATGCGGGAGCAGCTAAGATGGTAGATCCTAAAAGTTCTCGTCACAAGAACATTTGTGGTTATACATGGTGATCAACGTCTGCCAGACTTACTGTGGGGATCACATCACAGAGTGTACAAACAAATTACACTGTACACTGAGATTAGGGTTATACGTCAATCATCTCAATTTTAAAAAATAAGAAAATTATTAACATTGGAGGTGTGATAACGGTTATTCCTTGTTTAAAGAAACAGTAAAATCTTTACAGATGAAATGTGATGTCTGGCATTACTTCAAAACACTCCTGCGGGAGAAGGGGGGAGGCCAGGTGAGGACACAGTCAGGACCTGGACTGATAACTGCTGAGCAGGGTGATAGGAATGTGGGTTATTATGATGTCACTTTTGAATGCTGGCGGCATTGGTGAGGTCTAGATCCAACGGTCAAGAAAGAATTCTTGAGGCGTCGTTGGTGCAAAAAGGTGGTTTTATGAAAGCTGTGGGGATGGGACCCTGTGGGCAGAGGGGGCTGCTGCCCTGGGACTGTGAGGGGTGGCTGATGATACACTTTCAAGCTGGGGAGGTGAAGACGAGAGAGGTGTCCAAAAGGACTTTGACCTGCTGAAGGAGACTAAAGGACCCTGGAGGCCTGGGTCCAGTTAGGGTTGTTTCTCCCTGCAGCATGGCATCAACGTTAAGACAGCAGGGAGCTTCCCAGAGGAAGGTGACCCTATGCCGCCTCAAGCACAGGCTGCAGGTCACAAGGACGTTTAACTTGATCTCCCTTCTGCCTCTGTCCCCCACAGTAATCACACTCTTCTTTTTGTTTGTTGTATTAGAACTATTCAATAATAACTCACCACAAATTCTATTAAAAGTCCATGTTGGGAGACAATAGTGGGGAACACCCCCTGAGGCTCAGGGTCGCCAGGTCTCCCATCGCGTGGGCAGCTCCACGCCCACCCCTGCCAGCTTCGGGGCCCCCCACACAACTGGCCTGGAGATGGCGGGACTGTCAGGGCCTATATGAGGGCCTGGTTAGCCAGAGGAACTTACTTGCAAACTCCGGATATAGGGGCGGGTCAGGCCGGATGGAGACATCCAATCAGTGGGGCAGGCATATATTTACTGTGGTGTGTTGAAATCTCAGTGGCCACCTGTGTGTGGGCGGGGCTCAACCACCTCTATAAAGGTTAGTCTGTGAGGCTGGGGAGGGGGAGGAGGAGGAGAAGTAGCCATTAGGATAGCCATTAGAATAGCCGTTGGGATAGCCGTTGGGATAGCCGTTAGGGTAGTCGTCGGAGTAATAGTCGTCGGGAGCAGCGTCGTCATGGTCGACGGGAGCGTCGTGGTCGTCCTGGTCGTCGTGGTCGTCGGCAGCGGCGCCGCTACGAATGGCCTTGCCACCAGCAGCCGCGGCGCCGCCGCGAGCGGCCTCGCCCAGAGCAGCCTTGTCAGAGCAGTGTCATGCCGGGGAGCGGCCTCGTCCAGAGCGGTGTCATTCCGGGGAGCAGCCTTGTCCGGAGTGGCCTTGTCTGGGTCGTCATCATCGCCTCTTCGTAAGAGACGGCCCTGACTGGTCAGTTTGATTTTCGATGCTTGGCGCAAAATAAAGGTTTGATTGACTTTTGCTTTGCATCAGTCTCGTTCCTTTGATCACGGACCCTAACATTGGGGGCTCGTCCAGGATCAAACAGCGAGAACTGAGCCAGCAACGGAATTTCTGGGAAAAGCCTCTGGAGGTAAGATCACAGGATCCTGTCTGTCTGTCTGGTTGGAGCTCCAGGGTATAGCCCACCAGGGAGAAGCTGGATGCAGCCATGCTCCCCAGGGCTGGAGTGGATGCGGGGATGCCCCATCCCTCTGCTGGTAGATCACCAGGAGGTTCGAGTCCCCCTGGGCAGTCAGGGGGCGGCCAGAGGTGTTCGAGTCCCCCTGGGTGTTGGGGGGGGTGTTGAGTCCCCCTAGGTGGTCATCGGGGATGGAGAAAATCCCCACCGGTGGCAAGTTCTGGGTAAGGACTGCTGGGTCTGTGGTTGTCTTTTGTGTTATCTTTTTGTCATCTGTTGTGTTGCTATGTTTGAAGTAATGAGGCAAGCTGAGAGTAAGGGGACTCTGACTTTCGTCTCTCCGTTCATCATAATAGATGTGGGGCTTCCCCCTCACTCATTTCGTGTGTTAAGGGCTATACCTGGAGCCAACTGGGGTTAGTCTAACTCGGGACAGAGACTTTAAGGAATATTCCCAAGCAGCTGCCGAAACTCCCTTTGGTTCAGGGAGTTCCTTGCCTTCTCTGGCCCAACGTGGACTGCCTAGACCCTCCCCCTTGCTGGCAGGAGATCATGGCATCTGAAGTGGAATGGCCCCAGGTGGAACGTGAAATCTGTTAGCAGGGGGATGACTGAACTGATGGTCAATTGTCTGCCTCAGGGTTTTAATGGGTAATTGTTAAAGTGGTTTTCAGAGTTTTTGGTAACCTGAAGCTTTGAAGTTTTGCTTGGATGACAAATGGGATGAAATGCCAGGGCACTGGTTGCTGGAACTGGGTTTGTGCTTTTAAGATCTGTTGCTAAACACGTTTTGTGGTTAACTGCTGTTGCAACAGTTCACAATTGGTTAAAATTTAGTCTTCACTAGAGACTGAGATGTTTCTAAGAAAATGTAAATGATTTTCTCTTTGCCCCCTCCCCAAAATTGTAAATGATATCTCTTTGACTCATAAGGCTTTTCCTTGATATGCTAAGTTACTCAGGAGGTACTGCTAAATCAATGATAAACCTTGGGTTACATTTGGGTAAATGCTGTAATTGCTCCGGGGCTTCTATACATTTCCTGAAGTTTTAATGTTTTGATAAGGGTCATCACTTGGTATTTAGCCATGTCTATTCTGAGCTTTTGTCATTTGTAGTTGTTTTGGTTCTCTTGTAAGATGAATTCCGCCTAAAAGGAAATTCATATGGGAGACTTTCAGAACAAATACAGGTCTTTGATGTGTTAAAAATCCTGGAACTGAAATGGGTAAGAATTTCCAGAAGTAAAAGCTTCACTCGGACTAAACCAGAATTAGTATGGTGACTCAAGGTAAGAATGAGTCTCCAGGAGCTTTCCTAGAAAGGCTTATTGAAACCTATAAAATGTATAGCCCGATCAACTCTGAGGCACTCAAAAATCAGAGGGCAGTGAATCTTGCTTTTGCCAGTCAGTCAGCCCCAGATATAGGGAGGAAACTTTAGAAAATTGAAGGATTTGAAGGGAAGAATCTGAGTTAGTGGGAATAGCAGAAAAGGTGTTTAACAACAGGGATGCACAGGAGGATGAAAAACAGACAAAAAGCTGGTTAAGGTCTTGGCATTACATGAGGGATGATAAATGCAAGGAAAAGCCTAAGCACAGAGAAGGCAGGCAGGAAGACTTAGATTCAGATCAGTGCACTTACTGTAAGGAAAAAGGACATTGGGCCAGGGAGTGCCCCAAAAGGAAGAGGGCAATGCTGGCCACCAGAGTAAAAATTGAAGTGGAGGGAAATCAGTTGATTTTTTGGTGGACACGGGAGCCCAGTTTTCATCATTACTTAAACCTATGGGAAAACTATCTCGAGAGGAAGTCTGGGTACAAGGAGCAAATGGCAAAGAGAGACATAAATGGAAAACGGAAAGGACTTTAAATTTGGCCTTGGGAGTAGTTAAACATCAATTTTTGGTCCTCTCTAATGCCCCATGTAACTTGATGGGAAGAAATCTCCTCCACAAGTTACGGGATGGCATTCAGTTCTTGGAAGGAGACATGACTGTAACCTTGGGACAACCCACTGTGCAGGTGCTTATGGCAGCAGTAGATGAATACCTCCTTTACGAGCCAGTCTCAAAACCAGAGGAGACAAAGGGGGGGAGCCTTCTCCAAATCCTACAGGTCGAGTTTCCCGAGGTCTGGGCAGAAGGGAAGCCCCCTGGCTTGGCCAAGGGCCAACCTCCAGTGATGGTACAATTAAAGGCGACGGCTATGGCTGTTCACGTTCGGCAGTACCCCCTTCCCCGGGAAGCAAAGGAAGGGATCAGAAAACACATTAACCACCTCCGAGGAGACAGGATCCTAGTTCCTTGCAAATCTCCATGGAATACACCTTTGCTGCCCGTCAAAAAGGCCGAGACTGGGGAGTACCGACCCGTTCAGGACTTGCGGGAAGTTAATAAACGGGTTGAAGATATCCACCTGACAGTGCCTAACCCCTATACCCTACTCTCCCTCTTGGGCCCCAAAGGAACTGTATATATCGTCTTAGATCTCAAGGATGCATTTTTCTGCATATCTTTAGCAAGTGAATCTCAGCCCCTTTTTGCTTTTGAGCACACAGGAAGGGTTCCAAGGCCAGCTCACCTGGACAAGACTTCCCCAAGGATTCAAGAATTCACCCACCATTTTTGACGAGGCCCTACACGAGGATTTGCGTGAGTACAGAACCTCCAACCCAGGAGTCACTCTGTTACAGGCTATTGATGACTTGTTAGTAGATGCTGAGGACTATGAGTCATGTTTGCGGGGGACAAGAGCTCTCTTACAGACTCTGCAGGAAAAAGGGTATCGGGTGTCAGCAAAGAAAGCACAACTCTGTCAGAGCCATGCCACTTATCTAGGCTTTGATCTCCACGAGGTAGTGCGTTCACTGTCTGAGTCCAGGAAACAGGTGATCACCCGATACCCCCACCCCACCACGTCCCGACAAGTGAGGGGGTTTCTTAGGACAGTAGGCTACTGCAGACTGTGGATACCATGGTTTGCAGAGATTGCCCGACCTCTCTATGAACTGGCAAAAGGGGGGCTCACTATGATAGAGTGGACAGCTGAGGCCGAAGGAGCATTTCGGGAATTACAAACAGGCTTGCTGAGTGCCCCAGCATTGGCCATCCCAGATATGACCAAGCCCTTCCACTTGTATGTGGATGAAAAAGCAGGGGTGGCCAAAGAAGTTTTGACTCAGACTCTGGGGCCTTGGCAAAGGCCAGTAGCCTATCTTAGCAAGAAACTAGATCCAGTAGTAGCTGGGTTCCCCCTTGCCTCCGCATAATTGCTGCCACGGCCCCCCTGGTCAAGGATGCAAGTAAATTGACTTTGGGTCAAAATCTCATCATAACCACCACACACGCTATCGAGGGCCTTCTCTGGACTCCACCAGACCAATGGATGACGAACGCCTGAGTGACAGGGTATCAGGCCCTCCTCCTCAACAAACCAAGAGTGACCTTCCGACCCCCGGCAGTGCTAAATCCAGCCACGCTGCTGCCAGAGGAGCTGGCTGACCACCCACATGACTGCAGGGATGTCCTAACCCAAGTCGCAGGAATAAGGCCGGATCTCAGAGACATTCCCCTTCCAGATGCCGAGATGACTCTGTTCACAGATGGGAGTAGCTACATGGTGGATGGAAAGAGGTATGCGGGGGCTGCGGTGGTTTCCCCTGAGCAGGAACTCTGGAAGGCAGCCCTGCCACATGGAACACTGGTACAAAAAGCGGAGCTAATTACACTCACCAAGGCACTTCAGATGGCCAAAGGTAAAACCGTCAACATCTATATGGACAGCAGATACGCCTTTGCTACTCTCCATATACATGGGGCTGTTTATAAAGAAAGGGGCCTATTAACAGCAGAAGGAAAAGGAATTAAAAACAGAGGAGAAATACTGGCTCTCCTCCAGGCTATTTGGGACCCAAAAGAGGTGGCCGTTATGCATTGCCTGGGACACCAAAAGGGGACTGATCTGATTTCAAAAGGAAAACCAATTAGCAGATCGAGCCGCAAAGCAAGCAGCCCGAGAAACAGTGCAAGTGGTGGTAACACTCCCAGGTCCAGCCCTACCAGAAAAACTGGACTATTCAGAAGCAGATTTAAAGTATTTACAGAAATGGGTTAAATTAGACCATGAAGGGGATTGGGCTAAGACTAAAGCAGGAAAAATAATTCTTTCTCGAAGACTAGGTAAGAAGTTAGTAGACCAGATACACCAGGGTACTCATTTGGGGATATGCAAACTCAAGGAGCTTATAGGCAAGCAGTTCCAAGTTTCTAAATTAGGGCGTATGGCTCAGGATGTAGTTGATAGATGTGCTCAATGGCAGGCAGCTAATGTGGGAAGAACTAGAATGGGAAGAGGGAAAAGAGAAAGAGGTAAGGAACCAGGAATTTATTGGGAAATAGATTTTACGGAAATGAAACCCAGAAAATATGGGCACAAGTATATGTTAGTTTTTGTAGATACCTTTTCAGGCTTGGTAGAGGCTTTTTCCGTCAAACATGAAACGGCAGGAATGGTAGCCAAAAAGCTATTAGAAGAAATAATTCCTAGGTTTGGGCTGCCTTTCGTGATTGGGCCAGACAACAGCCCTGCATTTGGGAGTTCAGTCTTACAGGCACTGGCCAAGGCTGTGGGCACTAATTGGAACCTACATTGTGCCTACCAGCCTCAGAGTTCTGGGCAAGTAGAGAGAATGAACCGGACTCTTAAAGAGACCTTGACAAAGCTAGTTCTGGAGACTGGCGGTGGATGGGTGGATGTCCTTCCTTTCACCCTCCTCAGGGCACGATGTACACCATATTTAAACAAGGTGACCCCATTTGAAATAATGTTCAGGAGACCCCCCCCCCAGTCTGTCCTCGGCTACAAGAGGTTGCCCTAGCAGAAATGACTGATCAGTCTGTACTCCAGTCACTGCAGGCATTACAGTCTGTCTTAAAAAGAGCCCAAGCAGGGATCTGAACTTCCCACACTGAGACGGAGACGGAGGTGGAATCACATCCTTACCAACCAGGAGACTTGGTTTGGATACGTCGCCATCAAGTGGGAAACTTGGAGCCTCACTGGGACCATTTACTGTCCTCCTGACCACCCCCACGGCAGTAAAAGTAGAAGGCATTAGGGCCTGGATTCACGCGGGTCATGTCAAATGAGCCAAGGACGAGGACGCCCCCCAGAGATGGATGCTGCAGCCAGCGGACCCTGCTGACCATGAACTACAGCTAAGACTCAAAAGACTATTGTTGCTCCTATTGTTACCTGGTTGTGTATTGTTGCTCCTATTGTTACCTGTTTATGTAAAGTATAGGTGGGAAATTAGATGAACAGAATTAGGAAAAATAGAAAAGGTTATACAAAGTGGTGAATGGTTAATTCACCAGCTGACTCTACACTAATGTCATTTGTACCAAAGAAAATTAGAGCAATAGAAATGTTAGTCTTACATGCTCAATATAACCCCTTACAACAGGAGATCATAGAACTGCCTGAAAAGTCAAGGATTTGACTAATTTCCAAGGAAAAGGGGGGAATGTGAGGGCCTATATGAGGGCCTGGTTAGCCAGAGGAACTTACTTGCAAACTCCGAATATAGGGGCGGGTCAGGCCGGATGGAGACATCCAATCAGTGGGGCAGGCATATATTTACTGTGGTGTGTTGAAATCTCATTGGCCACCTGTGTGTAGGCGGGGCTCAACCACCTCTATAAAGGTTGGTCTGTGAGGCTGGGGGGGGAGTAGGAGGAGGAGTAGCCATTAGGATAGCCGTTGGGATAGCCGTTGGGATAGCCGTTAGGGTAGTCGTCAGAGTAATGGTCATCGGGAGTGTCGTGGTCATCCTGGTTGTTGTAGTCGTCGGCAGTGGTGCCGCCACAAACGGCCTCGCCACCCCGAGCGGCACCACCGCGAGCGGCCTTGCCCAGAGTGGCCTTGTCAGAGTGGTGTCATTCCGGGGAGCAGCCTCGTCCAGAGCGGCCTCGTCCAGAGCGGCCTCGTCTGGGGAGCAGCCTTCTTGGGAGCGGCCTTCTCAGGGCCATCACCGTCGCCTCTTCTTAAGAGACGGCCCCAACTGGTCAGTTTGATTTTCGATGCTGGGCGCGAAATAAAGCTTTGCTTGACTTTCGCTTTGCATCAGTCTCGTTCCTTTGATCACGGACCCTAACAGGGGCACCAGAGGAAACGCACCCAGAGGTCTGTACACCACTGCCCACGGCAGCTTTGTTCATCAGGCAGGAATGGGCCACCCACACGTCCGTGAGGGTGTGAACAGGTAAGCGAAGAAACACAACCAGGCATGGAGAGGAAGGCCCAGCCCCCACATGACGACACGAGCAGCCCCAAAGCCACGCAGAGGGAAGGAACCAAGACAGGAGGCAAACACCGTGGGAGTCCCTTTCCCGAGAGTGTATATGGCAGAAAGGGAGCCACGCCATGCCGCTCAGGCGTGCGGACACGCAGCCGACCGGGGGCTCTCGGGCTGGGCAGAGCGGCAGAGGTGGGGCCATGACAGAAACACTCCGTGTCCTCGTTATCGCGATGCGTTGGCTACCTGGGGTGTATGGCTGTCGACGCTCACCGCCCATACCCATAGATGGGCTCATTCGACATGGAAACCGCATCCCATCGAGTCAACCGAAAACCCCCACTGGACCGTCCCCGTAAGGTATGCGCACTTCACCGAACGTAATTTTACTCCCTTCCCCCAGAGTACGCAGGACTCTCGTTCAGTGTTTAAGGAAATGAGGTCCACATAGCACACCCTGAGGAGTGCAGAGGGACAGATGTGTGATGGGCAAGGGTGATGACGTGTTAGCCACTGCAGGACCTAAAGGTGGGTAATAGGGACTTTCTGTACGATGCTTTGACATTTTCGTAACAGAACGCAGGAAACCACCACCAGTGTGGTGGCGTGTAAGCTCGGTGCTCCCAGGCCCCCGGGACCATGGCCTGCTCTGAACCTACATTAACAGTCTCAACTGATCTCACCCCCAACCGGCGGGACAGGTATGGGACTGCTGTTCTAGGACACACTGACCCTGTATGGAATCACAGCTTCCCAGTGCTGTCTGTCACCCTCACCAAGCCGATTTCTTTGGTGCCTGCTGGGTGCAGGCAGCACCGGTGGGGTGAGGCCGTGCTGGGTACAGGCAGCACCGGGGGGAAGCAGCACGGGGCAGGGGGGAAGCAGCACG
>PISX010027445.1:0-22985 GCA_004024625.1 Mellivora capensis | reverse complement strand
GTTTTTATGTCTGTTCCTTTGTTTTCTCTCCCCCCTTGGCAGCTCCGGATGGTTCTTGGAGGTTTAGAGGAAAGCAAACTGCACCCAGACCTCCCTCCCAGAGAGAAGCCCCAGTCCGTTCCCCTCTGGGTGTTGCAGAGCAGGTTCCCAGCCGCGATCTCTGGGGACACCTGTGTGTCCTGCTTGTACTCAAAACCACAAGCGGCAGCTGTCTGGGCAGCTCCAGACCGCCAGAGAGGTTCCAAGTGGGGAAGGCACGCAGAGATTTTCCTGCTGGCCGAGCTGAGAGCGATCAGACTTTCTGGGTCCTAGAGAGCCCCCCACTGGTGCCTGTGCGCCTCTCTTAGGGGAGGGGGTGGAGCGCATCTCAGGCTCTGCTAGCGCGGTGCTGCACACAAGTGGGGACTGCAAAAGTCTGTTTCTGCTCTGGGAGGGTCCCAGCCCCTGCCACACGCCCAGCGCCCTTAGGAGGTCTCGCAGCTCAGCGGCCAGGACCTGGTTTCTCCGCTGCACTCTCTCTGGTTCAGCGCCAGAGGTGTCTGCCCTCCATGGGGGACTTAAGCCCCTGTCCCTAACAGTTCCAATTCCCACAATTTCACCCTGCGATCTTTTCTCTTTTTGAGTGCTTTTTATTGGTCTTCAAGTTAATGCTGGTCCCCAGTCTTAGGGGACTCTTGTATTGGGGTATTACTTCCCAATGCGTCTCCTCTGGTGGCTCCCTCCCCCTTTTGTTTATCTTCTGATACCAGTCCGGTGTTCCCGCTCCGCTTTACCTGCCCACTGGCGTCTTCTGCCCCCGTAGAGATCCTGACATCCCACTGGCGTCTTCTGCCCCCGTAGAGAACCTGACGAGTAGAATTTTGATCTCAGGCTGATTTCATGAGTGATCGGAGTTCCTTGGTAGGTAATCAGCTCACTTTAGGGGACAGGTTGAACCAGAGCCTCCTCCTAGTTCCCCGCCATCTTCCTTCCCCCCTATTTATTATTTTTCTAAAAATTTTATTTATTTGAGAGAGCGAGAGTGAAAGAGAGAGAGATTGAGAGAATGAATGGGGGCAAGGGCAGAGGGAGAATCAGACTCCCTGTCCAGAAGTGGGGTTCACTCCCAGGACTGTGGGATCATGACCTGAGCTGAAGTCGGATGCTTAATTGACTGGGCCACCCAGGCACCCCTATTTGAGTAGTCCCTTCACTCAAAGAACATAGATTCTAGCTGTGATTTCAGACCAAATGATAAAAACAGTGTGGAAAGAAGGTAAGGCCGTGTTGAGGAAATGAACATTGTTTGCTCTAAGAACTCTCTTCTCTATCTGTCTTCTCTTTCTATGCCTGGGGAGGTTGGATGCCAAATCTGAAATTCTGAACGACTGTGTTAGACTATGTTATCTAGGATGTGGGTGTTTAGGTTCAGTGAGCAGGAAAGGGAAAGGATATCGCTGAAGCAAAACAAGGAGCCTAGATAGCCCTTGGAGAAACAACATCTGAACCAGCACTCCATTCCCTATTTATTCCGTGTCTATTCTAGACAACTGATTGTTGTTGTCTGCAGGTTGTGCTTTTCATATGAACATTAGCTGTAAAGCACTGAAAATATGAGCATCATGAAAGGATAGAAAAGAAATTAACTGAGAAAAGGAAGTACTATAGAAGCTAGAAGTACTGAAAAAAAACCACAAAGATTTTGCTTTGTAAAACTTAAAATCTTATTCTTGGGGCGCCTGGGTGGCTCAGTGGGTTAAAGCCTCTGCCTTTGGCTCAGTTGATGATTCCAGGGTCCTGGGATCGAGCCCCACATCAGGCTCTCTGCTCCGCGAAGAGCCTGCTTCTTTCTCTCTCTCTGCCTACTTGTGATCTCTGTCTGTCAAATAAATTAAAAAAAAAAAAAGTTAAAAAAAATCTTATTTCTTTTAATTACAAGGCAGACTTGGAAAAATAGTTCCAGTAAGTATGTCAAAAGATTATTATACTTACATTCTAGGAGCATGTACAAACAGATAAAGAACTAAGACCTTGATAAATAATATGATTAAATCATTCAAAAACAGATATTAAATTGTTAACCAAACATGTAAAAAGAATGCTGAGCTTTTAAGAAATGCTAATTAAGCAATCACAAAATATCACTTTCACCAGTCAATTTGACCCAAGATTTTTTTTTTTTAAATAAATGAAAATGACCAGTGGTGGCTGGGATGCAGCAGACACTCACCCACTGCTGAGAGTCTACCCCTCTTCGAGAAAGCTCTTGGACAATTTGGATCCGAATGTTGAACATGGCCGAAGTCTTTGACTTGATAGTATGCTAATTGGCATCAAGTCTAAAAAAAAAGACAAAAAAAAAAAGACATCAAGTCTAAAAAGAAAAAAAAACAAAGCTCTAAGTATGGGATGATCTTTAAGCAAAAAGATATTTTCAGCCCACCTTTTCAAATTTAGAAATTTGTTAAGTAGAAGATATATGATAAGTAGAAGATATATGATAAATGATGTGAAAGAAGTGCTTCTGGAGCATATGTTATTTTTGTTATGCTAAAATAGTAATCAACACAAGGGGTATAGATCTAAGCCGTTTGATTGGGTCTCTGCCCTGTGTTCAAGGAGCTTCTCACTGCTTGACTGGGGTGGGCCACACACTGGCATGTGGGGCGGGTCACACACTGGCATGACTTTGAGAGTAACAGAAAAGCAAAAGGTCAACAAGATGAGGTGTGACAGAGTGGACACACGTCATCTATGGGGATACTGCAGGGACACAAATTAGAACAGCTGGGGTTAATCGTGAGTCTTTCTTCCCTCACTTATTTATATTTTTAAATTAGAGAACCAAGGCAAGTTTGGTGCAGAAAAATTGGAAAATGTAGAAAAAGTAGAGACTACTTGAACTGCTCCAGACCACAATTCACCTCTTGGTGAGTCTTTTTTTTCTTTAGCAAAGATGTCTAGGATTAGGAAGAATGGGACCTGAGAAAGAGCTGCTGGGATTCATGGGAGTAAGAGCAAGTGGATTAAAAAAAAAAAAAAAAAAACAGCACTCAATCAGACTTCGTACTAGTGAAACTCAAGACCTATGAGCTCCAGTTTTCTCATGAGTGCAAGGGAGTGATAACAACCATGTGGTTTCCTTACAGGGTCATTGAGGGGATTCAGTGACATATGAACTTGTATAAATATGGTAGGGGTTTCATGATAAGATACCACAGATGAGGTGACTTAAACAACAGAAATTTATTTCCTCACAGTTCTGGAGGCTGGGAGTCCAAGGTCAAGGTGTTGGCAGGTTTGTTCTCCTTCATGGTCTCCCTCCTTGCTTGCATATGGCTATGTCTTTGCCGTGTCCTCACAGTGTTGCCTCTTGGTCTATGCTGTCTGAGACCTAACCTCTTTTTTTGTTTTTTAAAGATTTTATTTATTTATTTGACAGAAAGAGTTCACAAGTAGGCAGAGAGGCAGGCAGAGAGAGAGAGGAGGAAGCAGGCTCCCTGCTGAGCAGAGAGCTCGATGCTAGGCTCAATTCCAGGACCCTAAGATCATGACCTGAGCCGAAGGCAGAGGCTTAACCCATTGAGCCACCCAGGCGCCCAAGACCTAACCTCTTTATAGTAGGACATCAGTCATATTAGATTAAGGTCCACTTCATTTTAAATTAATTGCTTCCTTAAAGGCCCTATGTCCAAATGCATTCACATCTGAGGTATTGGGGTGAGGACTTCAACACGTGAATTTTGTAGGGATATAATTTAGTCCATGACAATTATATATACATTTAGTCTCCTGCCTGCCTTACAAAAGGACTTTTTAATTGGCTATTATTTTTATTAGATAGAACCATGCTTCTCTACCATATGACATTTTATAGCACTTGTGGAAGTTCAATTTCCTTTTTATAAGCAGCAGAATTCCTGCCATGTGGCACATTCTTTTACCTTTGGGAGACCCTGAATTGAACAAATTTATTTCATGCTACCACATTTCAGTTAACATCTATTAATTAACATCTAAAGAATTTATGTATGGCAGAAAATTCCTGGGAAGCACTGGGCTGTACTTATAGATCAAAACTAGAGACTCCCCCCAAAATTAGAACTCTATACTTGGTTATAATAAGTGTTTAATTTCAAATGGGTTGCCACTGAAGAAACAATACACTAGGGGTGCCTGGGTGCCTCAGTGGATTAAAGCCTCTGCCTTCGGATCAGGTCATGATCTCGGGATTCTGGGATCGAGCCCCGCATCGGGCTCTCTGGTCAGCCTGCTTCCCCCCTCTCTCTCTGTCTACTTGTGATCTCTGTCTGTCAAGTAAATAAATAAAATCTTAAAAAAAAAAAAAGAAACAATACTCTAAGGGAAAGAGAGAAAGTATGTGCTTAGCCCGTCCCACAGCATGCCCTAGCTCTCTACTTCCTCCCTCCCTTTTCCATTTGAAGAAACTGATCATCTATAAAAACGGATGTCAAAGGGACGCCCTAAAGAAGAGTCGGGATCTCTCTAAATCTACTTCCATATGCCTTTCTTGCAGTAGTCAAGTAAAATTGAACTTATTTAAATGTCTTTCCTCTCTAGTCCCTGCTGATCGGAAGATTCTATTTCAGAGAGGTGAGAGGGGGGAAAATATTAATCAGATTATTTGCACTTTTCAATCATTTTTAGAAATCCAACTCATTTCACCAACAAACAGTAAGAACTACTGAACCCATCCCTTCAATGAATGCTCTCAGTGTCATTTATTAGATAAATAAAGTGGAAACCTGATATTCTCTCTCTTCTAGTGTATCAGCAACCATAGGGGCATAAGTAATTTTGCTGTGGGCTGTGGTTAATAATTATAAATTGTTAAAAGCTTAGTATTTTGTTGGTTTGAGGTTAAGGTCTAATTCCCCCCCCCCCGTTGTTTTGGGCCACATTAATTCGCTTGAGTTTACCTTGCCCGTAGCTTGCTATAATCACTTCTAATCAGGGGAAAGTAATGGGCACAAATTCTGAACCTGAATGCTTGGATGCTGGTGAGGAATGCATGCTGGCCTATGGCCTGTGAGCTCTATTCTGACACCTCCTGCTCCCTTGTCAGAATAAATGTGCTTGCAGGGTTTGAATGCTTGCCTGGTGCCTTCAGTGAATGTGTTGACATTTGCTCACTCTCTGCAATGCCTGATAAAAGAAATGTAACACTTGCTCCTGTTCCTAGCACACCTCCCATGAAAGAGCAGTTTAGTCCCTGAGGTAAGCATGACCTTACTCTTGTTTATAAACACAGTTACTTTAAACCACAACTGATAGCCATGTCTCTCCTGCCACCATTATCCTTCATAGTAGGTAAAGCCTTTCTCTCTACTTAAATTAAGACAAATACCTTTTAACCTTAGAGCTGGCAACTACCTTCCAGCAAAAACCAACTGTGACCAGTTGTCTGTGGCCAATAAACTAGTGGGTAAGTCATTTTAGATGCTGAAGTACTACATTAAAATTTGTAAAGGGGGAGAGGGAGAGGGACAGATAGAGAGGGAGGGAGACTGCCTGATGTCATTTGTGTCCCGTGCTGTCACACACACCGAGGGAGGATTCGAGCTGGCCCTCGCCGTCATAGCTCCCAGGCTGAAGTGGCCGGAGGCTGGGCACTTGGCTGGTGGATGCAGTGACTGAAGGAGGACAGAGCACTTGCAACATTAAGATAATTGAACACCGAGGTGTTTGACACTGTGAATGACTGACACTCCCTTCATTCATTCAGTGAGTATAACGGGGTGTCTGCACTGTGGAGGCCTGTGATAGAACAGTGAGGGAGTCTGAGAAGAAGGCAGCCACTGTAAGGCTGGTGATCCAGAGAGAGACAAGTCAACAGACACCAGGTAAAATAACCAGGGGATTGCAAATCAAAAGAGGCTGAATGCACTGAAAATGACCTGATCTTTTCTCTGCCTTCCAACTCTAGACAAGAGAGATTTTTTCAGGGAAGAGGGGGATCATACCATTTTTAAAGTTATTCTCCCTATCCCTGGGCATGTGCTTTTTCTCTCCTCATCTCGCTCTCTCTCTCCCTCTCTCTCTTCCTACCTCTGGCTCTCTCTCTCTCTCTCTGCCCCCCTCCTTCCTCTTATACACTAGAACAATTCCTAGACATCTGAATTTTACAATAGTAAAATTAGAAAGAAACAATAATTTGATGGTTCGATATTAAATTGCTAACTTTTTTTTGCCATGGTTTTATATCTATTTTATAAATATATACATATTTCCATCTATATATATATATTATAGATAGTGATCTACTCAATGTTAGATAACATTTGAGGGTTCGTATGTGACTAAGTCTTTGGATTCAGTCTGCAAACACTTATGATGTAGGTACTCTTAATATTCCCATTTTACAGATAGTGAAGTGGAAGCTCAAAGAGGCTACGTACACCACCCGGTGTAACCCAACGGGTGGGTATCAGAGCCAGAGATTGGACTCCTGACCATTCAGCACTTCTCAACACCAATATTCTCTTTAAACCAGAAAACAAACAGCAAACAAAACCCTACAAAACTGCATCACCAAAAATGCGGGAAAGACATAATTCCAGAAATTCTAAAGTTATCTTTAGAGAAACTTACTTGTTCTTATTTCCCGTATTTCACTGCGGACTGGAGAAAGCTTTGTCAAAGTCCTATTCTAGCCTACTGACTTGCACTTAGGAATCCTGGCTCCAAGCGACAGAAAACTTCCTAATCCACATCCCAGAAGACTTTCTAGAGAGTTTAGATCAAGGGCATATGAGTGTTAGCCATTTTAAGAACATACATGATCCATTTTGTGAATGACCTTCAAATGCATTTACAAAATACCTTAATTTTAACCCCTCTATCAGGTGCCAGAAGCTATGTGAAATTAGGACACGGAGAAATGATCCTCATGAGTCACTCACGAGAGTGTGAGTGAGACATGAGGAGTGTCATGCCACAGAGTCCAAGACCTTCAGAGATTTGGGGATCCCTAGGAATGAATTGAAAGTTTTGCCAGCTTGGGCAATGCTACATCTTCCCCACACTTTGGAGAGAAAGTCTTCCCAAGCATTCTTAGTCATCTTTATAACTCCAAAGAACTAAAAAATCAATGTTCTAGTTTCAGTTACTAAGTTAGGATACTGAGCAAGTTGCTTGGTTATTTAGTACCTCAGTTTCTCCATAATTGGAGATCAGAATAATTTAATTCCTATTTGACATAATTAAATCTCTTTGACATATGCGGAAAAATGTATATAGGTCAAGATTTTGTAAATTAAAATAGATTTGAAATTAACTTAAGAATATGGCAATTTAAAGGAATCCTGGTTTGAATCCTTTTGAAGACTGAACACAGTCCTTTACTTTAAAGGCTAATTATACCCAAGAATCTATTTCGAGGCTCAGATTTTTGTATATTGGACTTCCTAATGTGAGACATATCGGCATCCTAAAAACTCACATCATGGTTGGGGGAAGGCATCATCATCCCAGGAAATGCTTTCAAATTTTAAAAATTATGGCTTCTGGTTAAGGGAAACCTGTTTTTGTTTGTTTACTTCTCTAAATTTGAATATTCAAAACTTACACTATTGAATACTAATGAGGAAATGTACGTGTTCCCTCTCCTTCTCTCCTCTGAGAAAACTTGTACAGTTTCGTCTGCAATTCCCCTGGATCAGCTCCATTTCCCTGTCATTAGATGTTCTCTTCTGATGCCTTATATGTTCCTCTTTCTCAAATATTTAGTATTCTATACTCACTGCTTCCTGAAAACTGTTATTTCTGTTTGCTCCCAAAAGCCAATACACCTCTAAATTAAGAATAAATGAAAACAGTGAATATTTCATTTCTGCCAATCATGAGGATGGGAGATAGGCTGGATGAGAAATGAAGCAAGCTCTTGAATACCTGAGATGATACACAATCAATTCCAGGTAGATTAGGAAACTGTGGCAGGGGTTGTTCTAAATCAGAGCTGCTCTCAGGGAGACAGACAACCCTAGGTGGATTTTTGGGCTTCAAAATATTTCTATTTCTTAGAAATTCCAAAAGGTTTGACTTTGTCCCTAAAGAGGTAGATCTGGGGGCCAATCAGCAGGTGCTGAAGGAACTCACTGTCTTTATTGCTTTCTCCTAACTGCTGGCCCATGCCAGGTGCAGCACACACATTGAGCAGCACCTCGTATTCAGATGGTAATTAAGAGCAACGCACATGGAGTGTTCAGTAATGGGATTTCATTGACTATGGCCCAATTCCCATGGTGAATTCTTATAAAAGACTCACAACTAGGTATCATTTAGGAAGAAAATTAACCACCCAGGGAGTGAGGCTTCTTTCATTGGCCTCAGTAGCTGAAAATAGGAATGAGGAGGAATGAGAAAATAATAATGAAAAGGTTTAGTCAAGAAGAAGACAATGGGGTAAAGGAATAAGGGAGAAAGCCATTAGGTTTCCTCGAGACAAAACAAGGTTCTAGGAAAAAGCACACTGCTCCCTATCTTCATCATGGGCCATGGTTTTCTTTGAGAAATGTTTTGTAGATAGGGAGGAAGATTACCCTAAAAACTCTGTCAAAAGGCACAGTTACACAGAGAGCAAACAGATTCTAAATCAATGGAATCCTAGAAGATTAGCAGTAGATCAGGCATCATGTGCTAATCTGCCCAATTCCTCCACCATATGTGGATTTCTGCTCTAATCCAACATGTATCAATAATGTCAGAACATCTCTGGTGATGGGGGGGTTCACTGCTTCCATGACTGGACAGGTCGCATTATGTAGTTATGCCCCTCCTTGAGCAGTTATTAAAGCCTACTTTACTAGGCAATGGGAACACAGCAGTGAACAAAAAACATGTGGTCCCCACTTCAGGGACCTTAGAATTGAGTGGAAGATAAGATGAAACCAGCAACTACAATATTGTATTCTTGCTTACGGAGCTCTCATGCCTGCAAATACCATTTGCTCACACACAAATCTAACCCACCTCCCATAGGACAAATCCATCTGTTGTCTAAAGGCAATGATCATATTTTCTTTTACAAACTAAAAATACTCTCCTACCCTTCTTTCTTCCTCTCTCCTTCCCTACTGTGAATTAGATAAACCTCATGAGTTAGAAGGAGAAACAAACTATACCTTTCAATGTATGTGGTGCTGCCGAATATTAGCGATTATATACACAAAGACAAGCAGGCCAATATTTTGTTTTCTTTTCATGCCTTCTGGAAGTAAAACAAAACTCAATATGTTAGGAACAGAAGGTGAAGCTACTCTTATGTAAAGATGTTTTACCTTAACTAGTCTTACTGGAAAATTTGGGTCCCTCTTCCACACCTCCCCTCAACCATTTATTATATTTTTCATATCCTCAAACTTTTAAATAAGAAATAAAAAAAACCTAACAAAGAAACCTAAACAAATTAAATGGGACCTATTTTTTTTTTTCACATGCAAAATGGATTTCAGTTTTGCCTTATGGAGGTCTTATGTTTCATTATTATTAAAAATGTCATCAATGTTTTGCCTGCTGGAAGCACAGATTTTTCTCCTATTTTTCAATCTTATTCAAAACCCCTTACTGCATATTTTATGAGTTATGGCAGCTTTTAGTTATTGCTTTTAAAATTACAAACTCCAAAGCCTACGATGGCATTCTAAGTGATCTTCGCACATGTAAAGTTGTTGAACATTTACGGAAAGAAATGTAATAAGAGAAACATTTGTGGGATGGATTTATACTTGGGTAACCTTTAGAAACAGAAATAAGGCTGTATAGAGGGAGCATACTGAGTTCCTCCAGATACTAATTTCATGATATTTTCTTTCAACTTGGGTGGCTTAGATCACAGGCTACACCATCATCTCATGTCTCTCCCTTGCCAATTTTGGGAAATTTATAATTAGAGCCATGTAAAAACCTGAAATTGGGTGGGTTTCCTTGAAGTCTCCTGTTTTTTCCTTGTCTTTCCCACTGGGGTTCTGTGAGCTTCTTGAAATTAGGGTGTGTGCCCGCATTGTGAACTATTCCTCTGTAGTTGGGAATAATGGAGAGTGTTCATGGGAAATGGAGCAAAAATAGCGATGAGAAGTAGTTGAGTTGGAGAATATTGGGATTTTTTTAGAATTCATTTTTAAAGGTTTTTTTCCTCCAAATAGATATTTCCAGAAAGTCTTGAAAGGGTGATTATGGGGATAAAATGGGATAAGACTTGGGAAATGCTTAGCATAGTGCCTGGCACCTCAAAAATGTTCAGCAAATTTTAATAATTATTCTTATTAAGTTGGAGACATACGCATTTGAGTGCGATTCTTTGTAAACCCCTCAAAGGGATTGGGAAACAAGTTTTTAATGGGGTCTTAACTGCATCAGGAAACTTGGAGGAAAGAACATCTCATATGCCTGCTCTAGGATCTAGGATTAAGAGCAATGTCCAAGAACCGATAATGGTGACCTGAGGTGGGCTGGTGACACTGGGCAGTAAAAAGAAAGGTGAATTTGGTGAGGATTTGACCACTCCCTGTCTGTGGTATCTTGAGATAGTTTGCTCAAAATCAAACTTCAAAGGGCAGTAAGCCTCATGACCTCTCCAATTTAGTTTGGTTTTTGGCTTCCTCCAAACAGATCACCAAAGGGAAAATGATGCAGCTCTATGGAGATCAGAGTAGTAGACCTTCAGGGTCACGAGAGAGAGCCACAACTTAGTTCCAAGAGTGACTATGTCTTTTCTTACCCTTCAGGACCCCATCTCAGTGCCATGGCCTACCTGAGGAAAGGGGTTCCCTCTTACCATCCCCATGCCCACCCATATACACACCAAAGGTTGTTTTCATATGGCGCTGTATTCATGTGTATGCTGGCTCTTTCTAGCAAAGCTGGAATGGAGGAATTTTCCTTTTACTTCCGTCCCTCACTTCTTCCTTTGTCCTCCTCATTTTCCCTGGTGCTACTTTTTGAAAGCCTTATACCTATTCTCTCACATTGTTCCCAATCTCTCGACTAGGGAAAGCTGTTTGGGCAACCCAACTCAACTATTATGATTTCATCCCTTTAAGGACAATCCTTAGTTAAGACAATGTTGTCTCAAATTCTGGAACTGGAGGTGATTTTATTTGATACAAAGACACACACATTAATAACAATAACCATAAAAGCAAATATTCAGTGAGATTTACTGTGTACTAGATATGGCTCTAAATATTTTTATATGTGTTCATTTCCTTTAATTCTCATACAAACCCTAAAATTTTGACCCAGAGAGTTTATTTTATTTAATATTCTATATCATTCCAGGGAGGACTGACATGGAGATTATTCCTAATCATGGGATGTAGGTTACAAGTTTAATTTTCAGCTTTCTACTAGCCAGTGCAAAGAGATTCTGAACCACTGTGGTGTTTGACCTCCCCTCTATTTTTTTTTTTTTTATGAAATGTCCACAGCCCTTCAGAATGGACTATAGCTACTTGACTCATTGCATTTCTATCTGAAGAGCTCAAGGATGAGTAGCAGTCCAGAGAGAGGCAGTATCTTAAAGATACCTCCTTGCCTGTAACATGCCATGCTGAAGACAAGTGGGAATTCAAAGCAATAACTAGGCCAGTATAATATGAAAGTAGGAGGTATGGGGCAGCTGAGTTTTGGGCCAACCAGGAGTCCAAACGTCAAAGCTGGTTGTGACAAAGCCTCCTTTGCAACAGCTCTGGCTACAGAGGATGATGAAGAGAGCAGGTGAACACCCACCAGGTATCACAGCTACGTCTTTGCACACAGGTTACACCACCACCAACAGCATCATCCTCGAACATGAAGGCCATGACAAATGCATCACAAATGAGAATCACAACCAGACTAATGGCTTTATTAAATCCAGATCAAAGAAGAATAATGGGCAAATTCACTAGCCACATTTTTATTTGTCAAAACCAATTGTTTGACAATATTTGAATTTGTCAAAACCAATCCTTTCTTGTGGCGAGATGCTCTGTCTTAGTTAAACCTGCAAGTGCCTATTATTAAATTGTGTGGGTGTTCCCACATTTGTATCTTAATCTTATACATTTTATCATCTCTCAGCAGATGTCCACTTAGGTTACATTTCTGTAATTAACCCAAACATAAGATGAACATTGCAGAAGTCAAAGCAGACCCCTCGTTCATTAATTAACTCAATAGTTTTGCTTCCTCGATTCATCAGTTCACTGAATGTCCTACTCCTGTATAGATTTTAACCATGGTTTCATCTTTAACTGCAACATTTTTGTGAGGCCCAGACCAGTGTTGAACAGGATAATCTATCTTTGAATCAAACTATTGAAAGTAACTCAGACTGTCCAGCCCTAGAATGTAAAAAGAAAGTAAATCTGATGGAGAGGATGGGATCTATTCTATGTCTTTATTAAGTAGCATTTTAAGTGTTTCAGGCAATGTTCATATCTAGCACAGCTGGTGCTTCTCTTTATATGTTTTCAAAAGCAAAGCTCTTGTCACATTACTGGCTGGTTCTCCTTTGAAGCATAAATGGTGCATTCACCGTATCCTCTTTAGTTAATGACTTCTCTGCTTTTTCTGGAGATAGATTTCCTTTCAGGGGCAAAGAAAAGTAAATCTCCTTAGTTGAGTATTAAGAGTTATCAAAGTACAGAGGGTCCCAGAGATAGTGGCAAGCATATAGCCTCATTCTGGAGGACCCTGTAGACTGACCCCATATCAGTCTTTCACCTTGGTTTTTTTGCCGCAACTGTGAGTGAATTTCCTTGTCTGCTTTCAATTTCCATTAAGAAAATATAGTCTAGATATAATGTTGATGGTTGAATTCTGGCTTACTTGCAAACACAAAAAGTCATGGGGCGCCTGGGTGGCTCAGTGGGTCAAGCCTCTGCCTTTGTTTCAGGTCATGATCTTAGGGTCCTTGGATCAAGCCCTGCACTGGGGTCTCTGCTCAGTGGGGAGCCTGCTTCCCCATTCTCTCTCTGCCTGCCTCTCTGCCTACTTGTGCTGTCTGTCAAATAAAATTTAAAAAGATTAAAAAAAAAAAGAAATCGAAGTGTCCAAGAATCACTTCCTCTTCTCAGCCCCACCCACAGATTTCCTCCTTGATTCTCTCTTGCCTGCCATGATGCCTCCTCCTTTGTGATTAGTCAAGCCAACACCCACACAGACAGAGGACATCTATTTCCCCTATTCCTGTGTCTTGGAAAAAAAACAAACAAACCCAAAACCCAAAACCCAAAACCAAAACAAACAAAACCCACAAAAAATCATTGTCATTGGATAGTGAGACTATGTGGATATTAACTTCAACCTTTATTCTGGAGCTGAGTCTGTTCCCTCCCTCACTGAGTCCAACGCCAGCAGGATCCCCACACTTTGCGTAGAAATATAATACCATAATATTTCTGTGAGACAGAAATCCCAGAAAGATATGATGTAATTTCTGCCTGTCCATAAACTTTCCCACTGGACGACACAAAAGTGTGTAAAATTATATTTCTATTTCCTTGCCTTTCTGTTTTAGAAGTGAAATTTATATTCACTGTCAGAGAGAGAAGAAAAACCTTCCAGAACAATATATATATATATCCTTTTCTTCTTTTCCCTTTTTCTTATCTTCATGGCACACATAAAAATTAAGTTCCAGGCTGTAGCATAACTTCCCTGCTATCATTGTCCTTATGATATTTTTTTTCCCGAATTGACACAATATACTAAGAGGGTAGTACTCTTCCCTGATAGATACCAACCTGGCATTCTGAGCCATAGAGATGTTTGTCCTTCCCTCTAGTTTTTGAAATGCCTACAGTTCATTTTCACGGCTGTATTCTTATAATATGCTCATTGTTTGAATATCTATCTCCCAAGATCACATTTTCGAGGTAATGGCATTAGTCAGAGGAGTTGTTTAGTTAGTGCCCAGGGCAGGGTCTTAACATCTGCAGCCTCCTCTGTTAAGATTGCTCAAGTTTTGCTTCTCGTTATGCAGACCCCTTCTGAGAGATCAACATATGCTGAGAAAGAAGTGGGACAAGGGGGGACCAGACTTTGGAATCATCTATTTTAGTGAACTTGCCACATGGTGCAATCATAATGATAAATCCGTTTTAGAACATTTTCATCATCAGTAACAGTGCTAATGCATATTCCCTATGAATCCTCATTCTCAAACTCTTTCCCTAAACAATTGCTAACCTACATTCTGTCTTGATAACCTTGCCTTTTCTGAAAATTTAAAATAAATGGAATCATAAAATATATGGTCTCTCGTGTCTGGTTTCTTTCACTGAGCATATGCTTTTAGGATTTATCTATGTCCTAGCATGTATCTGTAGTGCATTACTTTTAATTGCTGAATAGCGTTCCACTGTGTGGCTATATGACATTTTGTCTATCCTTTCACCGGTTGATTGACACTTAGGTTGTTTCTAATATGGCTTATGAACAATGCTAAGAACATTTGGTTACAAGTCTTTGGGGGATATATGTTTTCATTTTTCTTGGGTAGTTATGGAACTATTTTTTAAAACAGCTTTATTGAATTGTAATTGACATACAATAAACTGAATATATTTAAAGTAGTTTGAAGAGTACTGACATATGTATACACCTGTCAAACAGTCACCACAATCGAGGTAATGAACACATCCCTCACCCCCAAACACCTCCTCCTGTTACTTTGTAACCTTCCTGCTTATCCTTCTACACCACTCCCGTCTTCAGATGACCACTGGCTTGCTTTCTGTCCCTACAGATAAGTTTTCATCTCCTAGATTTTATATGAGTGAAATTATACAGCATATATTATTTTTTTTAAATATTTTTATTTATTTATATGACAGACAGAGATCACAAGTAGGCAGAGAAGCAGGCAGAGAGAGAGGAGTAAGCAGGCTTCCTGCTATGCAGAGAGCCCGATGTGGGGCTCGATCCCAGGACCCTGGGATCATGACCTGAGCTGAAGGCAGAGGCTTTAACCCACTGAGCCACCCAGGTGCCCCATACAGCATATATTCTTTTTTTGTACAGCTTCATTCACTCAGCAAAATTATTCTGGTTCAGCCACACTGTAGTGTATATTAATAGCTCATTCCTTTTTTTATTGATGAGTAATATTTCATGGTCTATATATACCTTGGTTTATCCATTCATCTGTTATGAGTTTTTGGAGTGTCTCTTTTTCTTGCCTGTTACAAACAAAGCTGCCTTAAACATTCATATTTGCATGAATACAGCCTTTCCTTCCTCTTGGGTAAATGCCCAGGAATGGAAAGTGTGCGTTATACTCTATGTGTATGTTTAGTTTTGTACGCCAAATCATTTTCCAAAGTGGTTGTTCCATTTTGCATTCTCGTTGGCCATGCATTGAGAGTTTCTACTCCTCCAGATCCTTGCTGTCTTGTTATGGTCAGTCTTTTCAATTTTAGCCATTCTAACAAGTGTCGTGTTATTCCACTGTGGTTTTAATTTGTGTTTCTCTAATGACTAATGAAGCTGAGGATCATTTCATGTGCGTATTTGTCATCTGTGTATCATCGATGGTGAAGTATCTGTTTAAAACTTTTGCCCATTTAAAAAAATTAGGTTGTTTGCTTTCTGAATATTGAATACTGAATATTGAGCGTTCATTACAAATTCTAAATACAAGTCCTTTATCAGACATATGCTTTGGAAATATTTTCTTCCAGTCTGTGGCTTGTCATTTTATGAATCAGAAGAAAGTTGGAGCAGCTAATATTAATATCAGATAAAGTAGATTTCAGAGCTAAGAATATTACCAGGTATCAAGAAGTTCATTTCATAATGATAATAAGGTCAATTTATCAAAAGGACATAGCAATTCTAAACACTTATGCAGCTGATAACAGATTAAAAAATACACGGAGCAAAAACTGTTAGAATTGTAAGGAGAAATAGGCACAATAATAGTGGGAGATTTTAATCTGTCCCTCTCAGTAATTCATAAAAAAAAGTAGACAGAAAACCAGGAGGAATATAGGAGATTTGAAGGACAGTATCAACCTATTTCACCTGATTGATATTTATAGAACATTCCATTAAAAAATGTGGAGCACTGGGGCACCTGGGTGGCTCAGTGGGTTAAAGCCTCTGCTTTCGGCTCGGGTCATGATCCCAGGGTCCTGGGATTGAGCCCCACATCTGGCTCTCTGCTCAGCAAGGAGCCTGCTTCCTCCTCTCTCTCTCTGCCTGCCTCTCCGCCTATTTGTGATCTCTCTCTCTCTCTCTCTGTCAAATAAATAAATAAAATAAATGTGGAGCAGGTATACATTTTTTCTAGTGTACCTGGAAAATTTGCAAGATGGCCCTATTCTGACCCATAAAATAAATGTCAATAAATTTCAAAGTATTTAAGTTATACCATATATTTATCTTTGTCCTCACAACATTGTACATGGACAAAGCATGACTTAGACTGATCGCCAACTCTCATGGCCTGTGTCCGTAGGTCTTCCATGTATCCAGCTCACAGGAGAATCAGAAGCATGTAGCTCCATGTTTCCAGGTTGCCCAGATCACATCCAGCTAAACTACTCTTAACACACTCAGAAGCTTCCATGGTCCTGAGAAGTTCCATCTCATTTTAGTTCCTTTTTACCTCTTCATTGATCTAATATATAAATTTCAACCTGCTCTGCCCTAGTAGGGAGCAAATATGCTCATTATAAATCACTTATATCACCTTCAAAAGGCAGGTCTAATCAATATGCAACATATTAATATTTTGCATGGAAAAACTGGATTATTTCACCACTTTCATGATGAAATTTAGACTATAATCCTTTTATCTCCCACCTAAGATATGCTATTAATGGAGGAAATACGGTATGCAATAAAGGGTATGGGCTCTATAGAGAGCTGAATTCAAATATCAGTTTTGAAATTATTAGGGAAGAGGCCTTGATACGTCCCTATATCTAAGCTTTCTCACTTAAAAATAGAAATTAATGATCACTGAGTCATGATTTTTCCCCAAGACTTAGTGTATAGCATAAAACATCAACCTGGAATATAATATACAATAAATAATGGCTTTTATAGTCAAGTTGATTATATAGGGGTTGTTAATACTGGTAAATAATAAGAAAAGATACTGTATTTGTTATTTTTTATACACTAGGATGACTATATATATGCATCTATGACATGCATTTTTTATATTGATAGCCTATATATAAACTGATGTAAAAATATATGCATACATAATTTTGAGTATATGTATGCTGTTATTATCACATGTTTTATTTTAGGCATTCCCCCCCTTTTTTTCCTTTTACATTTTTACCTTTTTCCCTCCTTCACCCATTTCTCTTTCTTACCTCCTGCCTCTGGCAATCACCAGTCTGTTCTCTTTATCTCTGAGTTTTTGGTTTTTTTTTGGTCTGTTTTGTTTTCTATTAGATTTCATATATAAGAGGATCATATGGTATTTGTTTTTCTCTGTCAGACTTATTTCATTTAGCATAACGCTCTTGAAGTCCATCCATGTTGTCACAAATGGCAAGATTTCATTCTCCTATATACACACATACCACCATTTCTTTATCCAATCATCCGCTGATGGACACCTAGGTTGTTTCCATAACTTGGCTATTGTAAATAATGCTGCCATGAGAATGGAGGTGCATATATGTTTTTGAGTTAGCATTTTCATTTCCTTCAAGTAAATATCCAGAGGTGGAAATTGATGGATCATATGGTAGTTGCATTTTTAGTTTTTTGAAGAACCTTCATAATTTTTTCCATATTGGCTCTACCAATTTACATTTCCACTAACACTGCACAAGGGTTCCTTTTCTCCCATATCCTTGCCAACACTTTTCATTTCTTGTCTTTTTTATATTAGACATTCTAACAGGTATGAGGTGATATCTCATTGTTTTGATTTGCATACACCTGATGGTTAATGAGGTAGAGTATCTTTTCATGTGCCTGTTAGCCATCCGTATGTCTTCCTTGGAAAAATGCCCATTTAGACCTTCTGCTCATTTTTTAAAAGTCAGGTTATTTTTTGTTTTTATGTTTGCTATTGAGTTGTAGGAGTTCTTTGCACATTTGGTGTATTAGCTCCTTATTAGCAGCTAATTGATAATTGATTTGTAAATATCTTTTCCCATTCCATAGGTTGCCTTTTCATTCTGTTGATGGTTTCCTTTGTGTACAGAAGCTATTTAATATGCTGTTATCCCACTTTTGTTGCTTTTGCTTTTGGTGTTAGATTTAAAAAAAATCATCACCAAGACCAATACCAAGGAGCTTGCTGCCTATATTTCCTTCTAGGAACTTTATAGTTTCAGGTCTTACATTTAGTCTTTATTCCATTTTGAGTTAATTTTTGTGTATAGTGTAAGATAGTGGTCCAGTTTCATTCGTTTGCATGTAGTTGTCTAGTTTTCCTGATACCATTTATTGAAGAGACTGTCACTTCCCCATAGTATATTCTTGGGTCATTTGTCATAAATCAATTGATCATATATGCATGGGTTTATTTCTGGGCACTCTAAACTGTTCCATTAATATGTGTTTTTTTAAAAAAATATTTTTATTAACATATAATGTATTATTTGTCCCAGGGGTACAGGTCTGTGAATCATCAGGCTTACACATTTCACAGCGCTCATCATAGCACACACCCTCCCCAATGTCCATAACCCAACCACCCTCTCCCTACCCCTCTACTCCCCAGCAACACTCAGTTTCATTGTGAGATTAAGAGTCTCTTACGGTTTGTCTCCCTCCTGATCCCATCTTGTTTCATTTTTTTCCTTCCCTACCCCCCCAATCCCCCCACCCTGCCTCTCAAATTCCTCATATCAGAGAGATCATACGATAATTGTCTTTCTCTGATTGACTTATTTTGCTCAGCATAATACCCTCTAGTTCCATCCAAGTCTTGCAAATGGCAAGATTTCATTTCTTTTAATGGCTGCATAGTACTGGATGGTATGTATATGTATATGTATATATATATATATATATATATATATATATATATATATAATCTCACATCTTCTGTATCTATTCATTTGTTGATGGACATCTAGGTTCTTTCCATATTTGGATATTGTGGACATTGCTGCTATAAACATTCGGGTGCATGTGACCCTTTGGATCACTACATTTGTATCTTTAGGATAAATACCCAGTAGTGTAATTGCTGAGTTGTAGGGTAGCTCTATTTTCAACTTTTTGAGGAAACTCCATACTGTTTTCCAGAGTGGCTGCACCAGCTTGCATTCCCACCAACAGTGTAGGAGGGTTCCCCTTTCTCCACATCCTCTCCAATATCTGTCATTTTCTGACTTGTTAATATTAGCCATTCTGACTGGTGTGAGGTGGTATCTCACTGTGGTTTTGATTTGTATTTCCCTTATGCTGAGTGATGTTGAATACTTTTTCATGTGTCTGTTGGCCATCTGGATGTCTTCTTTGCAGAAATGTCTGTTCATGTCTTCTGCCCATTTCTTGATTGGATTCTTTGTTCTTTGGATGTTGAGTTTGATATGTTCTTTATAGATTTTGGATACCAGCCCTTCATCTGATATATCATTTGTGAATATCTTCTCCCATTCTGTCAGTTGTCTTTTGGTTTTGTTGATTGTTTCCTTTGCTGTGCAAAAGCTTTTGATCTTGATAAAGTCCCAATAGTTCAATTTTGCCCTTGCTTCCCTTGCCTTTGGTGATGTTCCTAGGAAGAAGTTGCTGTGGCTGAGGTAGAAGAGGTTGCTGCCTGTGTTCTCCTCAAGGATTTTGATGAATTCTCTCTCACATTGAGGGCTTTCATCCATTTTGAGTCTATATTTGTGTGTGGTGTAATGAAATGGTCCAGTTTTATTCTTTTGCATGTGGATGTCCAGTTTTCCCAACACCATTTGTTGAAGAGACTGTCTTTTTTCCCTTGGACATTCTTTCCTGCATTGTCAAAGATTAGTTGACCATAGAGTTGAGGGTCCATTTCTGGGCTCTCTATTCTGTTCCATTGATCTATGTTCTGTTTTTGTGCCAGTACCATGCTCTCTTGATGATTACAGTTTTGTAAGAGCTTGCAGTCTGGAATTGTGATGCCACCAACTTTGGCTTTCTTTTTCAACATTCCTCTGGGTATTTGGGGTCTTTTCTGGTTCCATATAAATTTTAGGATTATTTGTTCCATTTCTTTGAAAAAAATGGATGGGATTTTGATAGGGATTGTATTAAATGTGTAGATTGCTTTAGGTAGCGTAGACATTTTCACAATATTTGTTCTTCCAATCCATGAGCATGGAACATTTTTCCATTTCTTTGTGTCTTCCTCAATTTCTTTCCTGAGTACTTTATAGTTTTCTAAGTACAGATTCTTGGCCTCTTTGGTTAAATTTATTCCTAGGTATCTTATGATTTTGATTGCAATTGTAAATGGGACCAACTCCTTAATTTCTTTCTTTTTTCTTGTTGTTGGTGTATAGAATGCAACTGATTTCTGTACATTGATTTCATGTCCTGACACTTTACTGAATTCCTGTATGTGTTCTAGCAGATTTGGAGTGGAGTCTTTTGGGTTTTCCACATAAAGTATCAGTATCATATCATCTGCAAAGAGTGATAGTTTAACTTCTTTGCCAGTTTGGATGCGTTTAATTTCTTTTTGTAGTCTGATTGCTGAGGCTAGGACTTCTAGTACTATGTTGAATAGCAGTGGTGATAGTGGACATCCCTGCCATGTCTCTGACCTGAGGGGAAAAGCTTTCAGTTTTTCCTCATTGAGAATGATATTCACTGTGGGTTTTTCATAGATGGCTTTGATGATATTGAGGTATGTACCCTCTATCCCTACACTTTGAAGAGTTTTGGCCATGAAAGGATGCTGTACTTTGTCAAATGATTTTCACCATCTATTGAGAGTGTCATATGGTTCTTGTTCTTTCTTTGTTAATGTATTATATCACATTGATTGATTTGTGGATGTTGAACCAACCTTGCAGCCCAGGAATAAATCCCACTTAGTCGTGGTGAATAATCCTTTTAATGTACTGTTGGATCCTATTGACTAGAATTTTGTTGAGAATTTTCGCATCTGTGTTCATCAAGGATATTGGTCTGTAATTCTCCTTTTTGATAGGGTCATTGTCTGGTTTTGGGATCAAAGTAATCTGGCCTCATAAAATGAGTTTGAAAGTTTTCCTTCCATTTCTGTTTTTTGGAACAATTTCAGGAGAATAGGTATTAATTCTTTAAATGTTTGGTACAATTCCCCTGGGAAGCCATCTGGCCCTGGGCTCTTGTTTCTTGGGAGATTTTTAATGACTGCTTCAATCTCCTTACTGGCTATGGGTCTGTTCGGGTTTTCTATTTCTTCCTGGTTCAGTTTTGGTGGTATATATGTCTCTAGGAATGCATCCATTTTTTCCAGATTGTCAAATTTGCTGACATATAGTTGCTCATAATTTGTTCTTATAATTGTTTATATTTCTTTGATGTTGGTAATGATCTCTCCTCTTTCTTTCATGATTTTATTTATTTGGGTCCTTTCTCTTTTCTTTTTGATAAGTCTGGCCAGGGGTTTATTAATCTTATTAATCCTTTCAAAGAACCAGCTCCTAGTTTCATTGATTTGTTCTACTGTTTTTTTTTTTTTTTTTGGTTTCTATTTCATTGATTTCTGCTCTGATCTTTATGATTTTTCTTCTTCTGCTGGGTTTAGACTTTTTTTTTCTTCTGTTCTTTCTCCAGCTCCTTTAGATATTCAAGACCTTTCTTGTTTCTTGAGAAAGGCTTGTATCGCTATAAATTTTCCTCTCAGGACTGCCTTTGCTGTATCCCAAAGATTTTGAACAGTTGTTTTTTCATTATCATTTGCTTCCATGAATTTTTTCAATTCTTCTTTAATTTCCTTGTTGACCCATGCATTCTTTAGTAGGATGCTCTTTAGCCTCCATGTATTTGAGTTCTTTCCAACTTTCCTCTTGCAATTGAGTTCTAGCTTCAGAGCATTGTGGTCTGAAACTATGCAGAGAATGATCCCAATCTTTTGGTACCAGTTGAGACCTGATTTCTGACTCATTATGTAATCTATTCTGGAGAACATTCTATGTGCACTAGAGAAGAATGTGTATTCTGCTGCTTTGGGATGGAATGTTCTGAATATATCTATGATGGTGGTCTGGTCCAGTGTGTAATTTATAGCCTTTATTTCCTTGTTGATCTTTTGCTTAGATGATCGTCCATTTCAGTGAGGGTGTGTTAAAGTCCCCTACCATTATTGTATTATTGTCGATGTGGTTCATTGACTTTATTAATCAGTTTATATAATTAGCTGCTCCCATGTTAAGGGCATTTAAAATTTAAATTTGTTTTTTTTTTAACATTTTTAGATTTTTTTTAAAAGATCTAAATTGTTAGATCTTATTGTTGGACAGACCCTTTGAGTATGATAGTGTCCTTCTTCATCTCTTATTATAGTCTTTGGCTTAAAATCTAATTCATCTGACAAAAGGATTGCCACCCCAGCTTTCTTTTGATGTCCATTAGCATGGTAAATTGTTTTCCACCTCCTCACTTTAAATCTGGAGGTGTCTTTGGGTCTAAAATGAGTTTCTTGAAGACAGCATATCGATGGGTCTTATTTTTTTTAATTTTTCCATTCTGATACCCTGTGTCTTTTGATTGGGAGCATTTAGCCCATTTACATTCAGGATAACTATTGAAAGATATGAATTTAGTGCCATTGTATTGCCTATAAGGTGACTGTTACTGTATATTGTCTGTGTTCCTTTCAGGTCTGTTACTTATAGGTTCTCTCTTTGCTTAGGGAATCCTTTTAATATTTCCTGTAGGGCTGGCTTGATGTTTGCAAATTCTTTTACTTTTTGTTTGTCCTGGAAGCTTTTTATCTCTCCTTCTTTTTCAATGATAGCCTAGCTGGATATAGTATTCTATATCTATATCTAGCATATTTTTCTCATTTAATACTCTGAATTTATTATGCCAATTCTTTCTGGCCTGCCAGGTCT
>PISX010027444.1:0-22975 GCA_004024625.1 Mellivora capensis | reverse complement strand
ACCCAAAGAACAAATAATCCAATCAAGAAATGGGCAGAGGACATGAACAGACATTTCTGCAAAGAAGACATCCAGATGGCCAACAGACACATGAAAAAGTGCTCCACATCACTCGGCATCAGGGAAATACAAATTAAAACCACAATGAGATATCACCTCACACCAGTCAGAATGGCTAAAATTATCAAGTCAGGAAATGACAGATGCTGGCGAAGAATACTAAACTTTCTAATAATAATTAATTGGAAAATATAGATGAAATGATATCAATTACATATTACATTATATATTTAATATATATTATCAAATTGAATCAAATAGAGGAAAAAAGCTTGAATATAGCAATAATTGTAAAAAAAAAAAATTACAAGAGTTGTCAAAGCTCTAATCTAAAAATGGGCTACAGTCCCAGAAGGTTTTATAAGTTTTACTAAAGCTATAAAGGGCAGATAATTACTATATAATATAAATTCTTTCAGAGCATAGAAAAGCATGCAAATCTTCCCATATCATTCTTTAAGAATAGCCTCACTTTATATAAAAAATAAATAAGGATAGGGGCACCTGGGTGGCTCAATGGGTTGAAGCCTCTGCCTTCGGCCCAGGTCATGATCCCAGGGTCCTCGGATTCGGCCCCGCATCCAGCTCTCTGCTCAGCAGGGAGCTTGCTTCTTCTCTCTCTGCCTGCCTCTCTGCCTACTTGTGATTTCTGTCTGTCAAATAAATAAATAAAATATTTTTAAAAATAAATAAATATAGCTCAAAAATAGAATACTATAATCTTATTTTAATATACTATCATAAAATTTTAAATAAAATAATTATCTAATTGAACCCAGTAGCTTAGTTTTTAAATAATACATCAGAACTACAAGGGACACTAGTCATCCTGGGCTACTGAATATCTGAAAACCTTCCTGTTGTTTAAGGAATTCCCAATCTCCCATCAAAGAGGCTACTCATACCACATACTTTCTTTCCCAGTTTTCCATGAAGTTAAAGTAAGAGGTATATGACCACTAGATATCACCACTGCAGACTTTGGGTTGAAAGCTACTGACAAGAAGCAGCAGAACTGCTCAGAACCCATTTGTTGAGCAGTGGAGTCTACATTCAAGTACAAAAATGGTGGGGCCCAAGGGCATGTCTGCCATCCAGCTTAGGTGATAAAAGTTAGGATGTCCATGTTCAGTAGTTTCTACAGTGTGCCTTTGCTGGACCAGTTCTACAAAATAATGTGAGACTTTGTTCTGGACCACATAGCCTACAAGCCTGATTCTTTTGACTTCCCAAAGATTCCAGGAGTTCCTTGATAGCTTTTAATAACTTGTTTTTGTACTTAGCATGAGTTGGTTTTGTTGCTTGTAACTAAAACCACATACTAATATGTTGACAAAGAAGAATTTATCCCAGTAATGCAAAGATGACTTAATGCTAATAAATTAATTGATGTGATTCACTACATAAACAGATTAAAAAAGAGCTATGCATTATACAACCTAACACCATTTGATGAAGTTCACCTCTTACTGATTAAAAACAATACAACACAAAATCTTATCAAGCTAGAAATAGTGGGAAATTTTCTCAATTCATAGAGAATATCTACCAGAAGCAAAGAGCAAATACCATACTCAATGCGAAACATTGGAAGTACTTCCACTAACGTCACAAACAGAATAAAGTTAGTTGTACACCTCATCAGGACTATTCAGCCATAAACAAGAGATCCTGCCCAACACAATTAGACAACAAATTATGTGAGATAAATAATAGAAAAGTAATCAAACTTTCATTCTTTACAGGTAAATATGATTATTTATCTAGAAAGTCGAGAGAACCCACTGAAAAACTGTTAGATTTTTTTTAGGGGGGTTAGTAACATAGGCAGATATAAGGTGGGTCTATAAAAAAATTCTGTGACATTGTGATATACTAGTGATAATCAATTTTTAATATAGTAGAAAATTTTTCATTTATGGTAGCAAAAGAAATGTAAAATATATAGGAAGACACATCAAAAATGTTTAAAATGCATATGAAGAAAACTACAAAACTTACCTGAAGGATATAAAACTATATTCAAATAAATACAGAGGTCTACCATGTTCTTGGATTGTTTTTTCAAGTTAGTCTATTAATATAATTTCATTCAAAATCCCAACAAGACATTTGTTTTATATATAGTTTAACAAGCTGATTATAAAATTCATGTGGAAGAAAAAATACCCAATGATTTTGAAAATGTTTGAAAAAGAAAAAGAATAAGAGTGGAATTGCCCAAACACTTATTCAAACCTTGATAATAAAAACAGAGTTGAATTTGCACTGAAATATACAAAAGCAAATCAATGAAACAGATTCTGGAGGAGTACAGAAACTGCTCTTCAGATATATGGAAATGGAATACCTGATGAAACTGACGTTTAATATCTGTGTGGAAATGATGAACTCTTCTAAATATGATGTGACAACTGGCTATACTTTAAAGTGGGGGGAATTTTAAATTCATCTTCCCTACCTAACATAAAATTAAATATCTATGCAAAAAGGCTTTGAAAAAAAATGAGAAAAAATTTAAAATCTTGGAAAAGGAAAGGTCTTGCTAAGCAAGTCACAAAACTCAGAAGCTTTGGACTGGACTACATTGAAACTTAAAATTTCTATAAGATAAAAGGTACCATGAAGAAAGTTTTAAGAAAGGGGAATCAAGGACAAACTAGCAGAAAATATTTAATAATCTAGAACAGATAGGGATGTGTATCCATAATACAGAAAGAATACACACTCATAAAAGGAAACTTCCACTTTTTCACTTACTACTCCATGTACTTCTACACTATTTCCATATTCAATAAGAGTTGTCTCATATACTGCTTTGTAAAAAGCTAAAAAAACATTTAGTGTAGGAAGTATATCACTCTTCACGAAGACGATCCATATCAGCTTTTTTATTTTAAATGAAGGTCTATAAAAAATACATTATTCCATCTATTCAGTTATTTAAGTTTAAAATAATCTTACTTAGAATGAGGAAACTATGTAGTATATATGTCTGTTCTCTGTTGCAGCATCAACAGAGGAAAAGGACATTGCCATTACTTCTAGTCAAGACCAATGTAATATTTAATATTAAATTTATTGCTTTATTAAATTTATTTGCTTTAATATTATTAAATTATAATTCACAAATGCAAATAAGTAGTTTATAAACAGCAGTGCTATATCATGAAAGTAACCGAGGAGCCAGAAATAAATTAATGGTCTTGTCTCTTATTAACATGGCTGTTTAACTACCACAGTAACTATCTTTGGTAACAAATTTCCACAAACTTTGTGCCTTGAAACAACAGAAATCTATTCTCCCACAGTTCTGGAGGACAGAATCTGAAATCAAGGTGATGGCAGGTTGGTTTGCTCTGGAGGTTCTGAGGGAGAATCTGTCCCATGACTCTCTTCTAGCTTCTGATGGCTACTGGAAATCCTTGGTATTCTTTGGCTTGTGACTACCCTCCAATCTCTGCCATTGCCTTCACATGGCCTTTTCATCCTTGTCTCTCCTCTGTATCTGTGTGTGTCTCTGAGTAATCTCTTTTTCTGTCTTTTATAAGAACATATGTCATTAGGTTTTGGGTGTCCCCTAAATCTAAGATGATCTCAAGATCCTTAATTACATCTATAAGACCCTATTTTCAAACAAGGTCACATTTACGGGTATCAGGTTTAGGACTTAGACATGTCTTCCGAGGATACATAATTTAACCCACTAGAGGCATCAAGGCAGGATAGGCCCCAGGGCTAAGAAGACTGGAGAAAGCTGAATGGAGGAAGTGGCACCTGGGCCTTGAAGTATGTCCAAGAATTGGAGAGCTCAAGATGAGAACATAGGATTTCACAGAATTGGGAAAATGTTAGAAATGGTGGGTCTGAGGGAGGGGCAGCGTTAAGAAGCAATATTCCTCAAGGAGATAGTTGGAAGTTCCACTAGCTTACTAAGGCTGTGTCAAATTATGTTTAGGTACTATCAGGAAGCCAGAAAGGTTTTCTAAAACACAGAACTGGCTAGATATATTATGTATAATACGTTAAAGTTATTTATTTCTAAAAATAACAAAATCTCCACATGAGTGCTTTTTCTTTGAAATTTTTATTTCTATAAATTACTCTAAAATATTTTAGATAGTTACTAATTGGAAAAATGAATTTCCATGAAATATTAGGTAAAAACCAGTTGCCCGGAAAGTCTGTTGCTTGAACTGGGAGGTTAGTGCTGCTCTTGGATAGGATTGCATGAAGAACAGCTCCATCTAATTAGCAGGTGCAGGGTAGTTGATGACCTTTTGGTAACTGGCAGTGGGAAAGAATGTGCACTCTTCTATCTGTGGGAGGCACTGAGGGTGGTAGTTAAGGACAATAGGTATTTAACAGTCTTGCTTCAAGACCTTGCTTCAAATCTTGGCTCTCCTTTTGTTCTTTTACTAGCTATATAATTTTCAGCAAGTTGCTCCATTTTCTAGTCTCTATAATAATATTTCCCAAATCATATGTTTATTGAGACGGTTAGATGAGATGGTGTGTTAGTTTCCAGGGGCTGCCATTACAAAAGACCACAAACCGGGTAGCTTAAAACGAGAGAAATTTATCATCTCATAGTTCTGGAGGCTAGAACTCCAAAATTAAGATATTAGTCAGACCTTGTTCTCTCAAAATCCATAGGGGAGAATGCTCCCTTGACTCTTCAACTTTCTGGTGTTTGCTGATAATCCTTGGTGCTCCTTGGGTTTGGAGATGCATCACTCCATCTCTCCCTCTATCATCACTTGATGATATTTTCCCTGTGTTCCTCAGCTCTTCCTGGAGAATAACTCTGAATTAAGGGCCTAACCCTATTCCAGGATGACTTCAGCTTAACTAATTATACTTGCAACTACCCTACTTCCAAATAAAGTCACATTGTAAGGCACTAGGGATTAGGATTTCAACATACTTTGGGGAGGCACAGTTCAACCCAAATGAAATGGTTTGAAAATCCCCTTGTACTCAACAAACAACCAACATTTGCTACTATCTTAAAGGCCGAAGAAGTTTTGATACAGGGTGACATTATATTATCTTGCCCTTGGCAGGCACTTGGTGAATGTTGTTGATGTGATGATTTTGTACATATTTATTTTTTTATTTTAGGAATTTAAATAAACTGCCAAACTGCCAAGCTAGAAAAAAATATCCTAAGTACAGGAAGTATGTCCTCTACTTCTCTTGTATGGTCCAGAGTTTACAAAGATATTTTGTAGGAATTTAAATGCCAGGGAATAAACATACCTTATAACCACAGTTCTGCAATTTTAAAAGCAAATACAATGTTATTACGCTTGTTTATATTTACAGTAAAAAAAATCTGACAACCCACCTTCCTTGAGGTGAGGAGAGTTTTCTTCACCTTTTTAAGTGGCAGTCCTTCTTTAAAAAAAAAAAAAAAGATTTTATTTATTTATTTGACACACAGAAAGAGATCACAAGCAGGCAGAGGCAGGCAAAGAGAGGGGGAAGCAGGCTCCCCACTGAGCAGAGAGCCCGATGCGGGGCTCAATCCCAGGACCCTGAGATCATGACCCGAGCCGAAGGCAGAGGCTTAACCCACTGAGCCACCCAGGTGCCCCAGTGGCAGTTCTTCTAACACAGAGAATTAGTAAGTATTTTTTTAATACTCCTGACAGGTTCTTCCATAAGCTACCATAAGCTACCCTTCTTCATATTGCAATACAATTGACATTGCTAGTTTTCCATTTCTTGAAATGAAAAGGGAAAAAATGCCTTTCTTTATAAGCATTTTGATAGTGAATTTAAAATATAAAAATCAATGGGAGAGTGCCAAAATTGAATTAAATCATAAGATTTACCAAGATGAAAATCTCCCATTTAGAATAAAATGGCTTTAGGCATTCTGGAATCTGTTGTTAAGTATGAAATCAGTTCAATGATCAGGCTAGGAAATACATGTGAGGAAACCCTTCATATCAAAATCTTGTGTTTTTTTAATGTACTTTTTAAAGCTATATCTAGGACAAACTACAACTTTGTATCTGAAATTTTTTTCAAAACCAGTAAATGACAAAAGACCACAAAAATTTAGGAAAGGTACACGGATGAAGGATATGTTAAATAAGCAAATTTAACCTTTGTATGCTAATTTTAAGCAAATATGTAATGGAAAGAAGCAAATGAAACTTAGATAGAAGGCAATGTGAAAAAGAAGAAAATATTACTGCTTTCTGATGGTAACAAATTAGGCACAGGAATTCAAGTAAAGAAACAGGAGCCAGGCAGGTCTGGCAGAACATTTTACCAGCCAGACACTTCCCACAGAAAGGGAATTCTAGGAATATTAAGGAGGATGAAGCCAGGGAGAAGGAGCTGGAAGATGAGGAAAGTGGTATCAAAAAGGAAAAATCCTAACATATTTACACTCACTATTTTTTTTAGCAATAATTAAGACACTAAGGCCAATGAGGAGAACCAAAGTTTAGAATAAAAATGATTGGCTCTGTTACAAGGTAGAGGACATTTTTGCTAAATATACCCAGAAGTTTCCTTCCTTAATCTTTGATCTCTGATGGAAGCTGTCAACAGAAAGCAGAGTGCACTTAAACCAGGGACTTGGCAGATCTGGGTTATAGGCTTGATTCTGTTTCTTCTTGGCTCTGTCTTCTTGGGTAAGCCAGGAAAGCTCTCTGGTTTCCAGGGTAGCCATTAATGATTTGTTTCTTCACGTATGATTCAGAGTATACAAATCTAAAATCTAAAATTGTATGCCTCTGAGTTTGTAGATTTCTCCTTTTAATAGAGATTATTTTGTGAATTATATTGTGAATATACATGCATGTGTATGTGCACACACAGAGACATAAACACACACACACACACATACACACACAAATGATATTCAAAATATTTCACAACCAGTTCAGCATTGACTAATCGTACCAGAGGCTGGCTACAAACAACCAATATGGTCCTACCAATTCATGCCTCCTGAATATCAGCTCTGCAAGGAAAAATATGAAAGCATAGATACATTGATTCAAGTGGAAAGGTGGCTCACTCATACTTTCAGTAAACCAAACCTATATTGACACCCTAAAAATGCAATCCCTATATAACCATTCACCAGGTCATAACTTCCCTGTATTTAAGACTTAGGGAGCAGGAGGAAATATATATAGCTTCTGGAAAGGAAAGAAGGGAGGGAGAAGCATCTGCATTTCAAGATCCTGATTCCTACATGTAGCAGACTGATTAGACTATAGCCAGAACTTGGAATTGCTTAGCAACTAAATACTTGCTCCCATCTTCTGACTTATATAGGTACTAGAGAACCATTTGAGGGGGGGAAAAAATCTTGAGCCATAAATGAAATTCAGATTATAGATTTCAAAGACTTATCTGATGAACCAGGGTAAGATGAGGGGAGCTGAGAGAATTAAGGTAGGCCCTTGAGAAATATCCCATTAGAGAAAGAAGAGTTTGGCATAGGGCCAGATCAGCATACAGCCACAGGCATTGCTCTAGAAGAAAGAACATGGCCTTTGGACTCTTCTGACCCAGGCTTCTGAACTCCTCCTTTGTGACCTTGGCAACTACTTTAAAGATTCAGTGTCTTTATCTTTAAAATGGGGGTGGAAATCATCACAGTCCATGTATGACAGGGTGGCTATCAGGAAAAATGGAGGTATTGCATGTAAAGCCTTAAGAGAGAATTTAACACATACTAACTGTTGTTACCTTGGAAGCCCAGGTGTATTTGGAATGGGAAACACCAGCTGTTTGTGCATCAGCTGAAAAACCTAACAACAGTAACAGCAACAATGGTTACAACAACATCACTATATATTCTGTATCATTTAGGGACCTTGCTCAAGGTACCCCATCCCTGCTCTACCTCCTTAAAGGTCTTGTTCCTCCTTAAAAGAAGGCACTTTTTTTTTTTTCTTTTCCCTTCTAAGAGGGTAGCTTGGGGTTGGAAAATTTAGGGACTTCTCTCACTCTGGGGGGAGAATGTGAAGCTTTTGATTTAAAGGCTGAGGCTCCCAGAGCTGGATTGTTTGAGGGAAAAGAGCTCCTAGCACTGAAGAAGGTGGGAGCAACCGACCTGAGGGAGTTAGGGAACAAGGAAGGAGCAAAAAAGGGCACTTGTTCCCCATTCCCATCAACTTGTCAACTTTTCTAATTAAAAAGGATAAACTATTATAAGAGAAGAACAACTTTATAAAGATTTAAAGTTATTTTCTATCACCCTCCAAAAAAGGCTGAAGAGCTAGCTGGCTGGGAGGTAAAGAAAGAGTTGGAAACCAGAACCATCTGGACAACCACTGAGCCTGCGTGGCACTGCCTGGGGTCCAAGTCACAGGTCAAGGGTGTCATAGATGAAAAAGGCCTGGGTTAAGTTAGAAGATGGAAACATGATCAAGGTCATACAGAATTGGGTGCCAGATCAGCAACCAGAGACAACGCAAGAGATAGCTGCCCCCCAAGGTGCATCTGGTCTGTAGGCTCTCCCAACAATGGAGCCAATAAAAGACTGAGCCTATGACGGGGTCCATCTCAAGATATGGGACTCAGCTTGCCCTAGAGGCTTGGGAAGAGGGCAGAAGCTTATAGGAGATCACCTTTTACAGACCAGAAAAATATATTGCTTCAATTATTCATTTAGAAGTTGATTATTTTGAGGGGTTTTTCTATGTCATTCAGTGATACCAAAAAATGCCATTTATAGCCAAAAGCCACTAAATTGTTAAAAATGTCATAAGCCAGTTCTCAGAATTAATAAGTCAACTAGAAACAAGTGTATGCTCTTATCAAGAGTTAAATATGCAGTTCGGGTGAGGATTTAGGGCCATTAGATATATAATCACACAAAAAAAACACTTTTTTTTGCATGAGGTGATTCACTTTGGGTTTTGAAATGCAAAAATTGCCATCTTTATTTTTTCTAGTCTACTCTGTATATGTATGTGATATGAGTTCACAAGTACAAGCAGTTACCATGGTAGCCAGAGACCTTCCTTTCATAACAGATAAAAGTGAATAGTAATGTTTTAGACCCACTGTTTTTAACTCTGTTCCTTCTATATATGTGTCTTCCCCATTAATATTAAAGCATTAAGATGATCCACAAAACACTTAAACCCTTTGCTTTGAATATCAAGATGACTCAGCCACCCTGTCCTGTAAATAAGAAGGTTTTGGCATTTACAGATTACTCCTGTCAACTAAAACGTGTTTCAAGTGAGAATTACATGGTCCTGGCAGACATTCATGTGACCTAAGGTTTGGGTTTTTTCTGAGGATTTATAACCCTGACAGTTCATTTTGTGGGCCTTCTTTAAAGCCTGTCATTTAGCACAAATTGACATTTAAGCAGCTTTTTAAAGCTCTAGTATAAAAAATGTTAAAACAACCTGGGTTTTTTCCTATTAACATCACCTATTATTTATTATCGTAGTCAGAGAAGTGAATCATCAATTTTCCCCTTTCAACATTTTTCTTAGGAACTGGAGGCAGTGGGGAAAATAGGGCAACCTCAGTCAGTTTTATTTCCTTCTTTAAAAAGAAAAAAATAAACTTCTTAGATTAACATTAAAATCTTTTGTACAAAAGACACTACAAAATGAAGAGAAGATACCACTGGGTGTTGTAATGCATTTAACAAACAGGATTAGTGTCCAGAATATATATATGTTTCTATTACATAATGTATAAATATTATACATATATAAGATTTTATACATAATATAAAATAGTACATTATAAAATATATATGTAAATATATATATATTTGTACAAATTCTTAAAAAAATAAACAACTCAACAGGAAAAGGGAAAGGAATATAAAAGCACCAATTTACAAAAGAGAGAGTTTGAATGGCCGTATAAAAAGATACTTAAACTTCTTAGTTATTAGAGAAGGTTGAACTAACACAATGAAATACTACTTTGTACTCATAGGGCTGACAAAAACACAAAAGTCTGGGAGAGGAGGAGGTTGGTTTAAACTGGTCTCTGCTCTCACATTCACTGGCCCTCACCTCCAATCCAACTGCCATATTACTTTCCAGCCAAAGGGCCTCTGGACTTGGAGGGTGTGTGGCTCTTCAAGTGAGTCGTGAAGTGGAGAAGTGAACCTAAGCACAGCTGGGGGCCAGCAGGAAGAAGGCAAACCAGTAGCTGGGCTTCTAAAGAAAGCTTGGCTTGTAGAGATCCTTGGTGGATCGCCCAAAGATGGGAGAATGAAACCCTTGCTAGTATTTTGTTTTGGTTTCTTTTTAAGGATTGTATTTGGTTTATTTTTAATTCCAACAGCATAGAGCTTAGTTAACCTGGAGGGATCCACATTTATTACGAAGGGCCTTCCATCACATCAGCGTGGAACTCAGTCTCGAAAGAGAAAGAATAAGGCCCCAGCTGACAGTGGGGAAGGCGCAGTTCCCACTTTGTCATTATGTACAAACATCATAAGGCTCCCACCCTGTTCTTTCATTAGAGGATGAGGTCTGTGTATGCTTACTTCTCCAACAACATTGTGATTCAGGAGAATGGGTCTCTTCTTGGAATCAGAAAGTGCTTGGGTGAAAAACCCACAATGTTTGGAGAAGACCAGGCCATTACTTGTTCAGTATTTCAAGCTGAGAAAGATGAGTTAATTCTTGAGGGAAACAATTCTAAACTTGTGTTGGATTTAGTTGCTTCAATTCAAGAAGCCACGATAGTTAAAAACAAGGATATCAGAAAGGTTTTGGATGTTATCTGTCTCTGATAAAGGAAGAGTTCAGCAGGCAGATTAGTAACATCTAGGAGCCGCTGAGCCATGGAAACCGGTACTTAAGACCTTTGGGGAAATACCCAGTAGCGCAATTGCAGGGTCATAGGGAAGCTCTATTTTTAACTTCTTGAGGAACCTCCACACTGTTCTCCAGAGTGGCTGCACCAACTTGCATTCCCACCAACTGTTTTGTGTGTGTTGAGTTTGAGAAGTTCTTTATAGATCCTGGATATCAACCTTTTGTCTGTACTGTCATTTGCGAATATCTTCTCCCATTCCGTGGGTTGCCTCTTTGTTTTGTTGACTGTTTCCTTTGCTGTCACCAAGCTCTAGGTTTAGGAGATCTTGTTAACTGAGAGCATTTAATCTAGACTGTCCAAGAGAAGACAGAAAAGGCTTTTGACTTGTGGAATTTGAAAGGCAAGAACAACTTTACTGAAAAGTCAAATATGGAAAACACTGCAGTTTTTTAGAGAGGTGATGATTGGGGGAATTGGGGTGGGGATGATTAGGGTGGGGAATGACCAGAGCCAATTGGTCTGTCACTCTGGTTCAGAGTTGGCAGCAATCCTATTGCTGCAGAGACAGATGTCCAGGCTTGTAGAAGCTGAGCCAGCAGGACTGAAACCCTGTGTGCTGAGGGCTCCAGGCCTCTGCAGCATAGTGTGCACACTCATGTCACTTACGTGTGCACACACGCATACATCCGTGTGTGTGTACACATCCCTGCATGATGTTCTGTATCTGGCCTATCAGTTATCACAGTCAACACATAATTTTTGTGAAATACTTTTAAGACTATGTGAACTAATAAGAGAATTTTATCAGATGGCTAGCTATAAGATCAACACATGAAAGAGACTTGTTTTCCTGTCTGCTGGCATTAACCACTCCCCAAAATAATGAGAAAAATATTCACTCATACTAGCCTATTTTACATGTTAGAATAAACATCATTAAAAAAATGTGTCAAACCTATGAGGAAAAAAAATCATAAAACCTTTTGAAGAAGATATTGAGCACTTGATTAAGGGGAAAGCATACTATGTTTCTGGATATACTATATTTCTAGTTTATAAAAGTAGGGTAGGGGTGCCTGGGTGGCTCAGTGGGCTAAGCCTCTGCCTTCGGCTCAGTCATGATCTCAAGGTCCTGGGATCGAGCCCCACATCAGGCTCTCTGCTCAGCAGGCAGCCTGCTTCTCCCCCGCCCTTGCCTGCCTCTCCGCCTACTTGTGATCTCTCTCTGTCAAATAAATAAATAAAATCTTTAAAAAATAAAAGTAGGGTAAATAAAAACAGGGTAAATATTTAACCTCTCTGCTTCTTATTTCCCTTATTTGTAAGATGGAAACAAAAACATTACTGACTTAATTAGTTTTTTATGAGAATTAAATGAGTTAATTTATATAAAGTATAATTGTTACTAAAAAAAATATGTCGGTTATTTTCAAATTAATCTATAATTTTGATGCAGTTCTAAATAAAATCGCCCCCAATTTTTATGGGACATGAAAAAAATAATTCTTAAATTCAAATACAAATGTAAATGTTAAAAACTACTAATAGGAATGATGAAAATTTAGGATTATGATGGGAAACTTGATCCAGCTTGATCATTTCAAAGCACATTTTGGAGAACTTCAGTAATAAAAAATAATGTAACATTCATTAAAATAACTGGCAAATATTTCAAATAATAGAGACTAGAACAAAGAGCCTAAACAGTTTCCTGTATCTGTAAATATGGGATAGGATCTAAGATTTAAGATTTAAATTAAGATGTAAGATTTGAGATTCATGGGAAAGAATAGACTATTCAAAGAATTTTGTTGGAACAAATAACTATCTATTGTATCTTTATCCAATACCAAAACCAAAAATAAATTCCAGATGTGGTTCCAAGTTAAATGAAAAACCACAACTATAAAAGTATTACAAGAAAATATAAGAAGGGTGCCCCGCTGGCTCAGTCAGAAGCACATGCGACTCTTGATCTCAGGTTTGTGAGTTCAAGCCCCATGTTGGGTAGACAGATTATTTAATAAACAAAATATTTTTTAAAAAGAGAAAAAAGAGGATGAATATATAACTTTAAGGAAGCACTGCAAAATACACTAATCAAGGTTTAACTGAGCATAACAGAAATTACTCTACCTTGCTTAAGCAGAAAACATTTAAATACATAGAACCTAATGCTTAGAAAATTATCAGAACAAGATAGAACAAGGAAGAACAAGATCTAAGTAGAACTTTAAAAAAGAATTTCCAGAACATCATTGTAGATCTGGCCCACTGAAATAATCAATAGCTCTGCTCTGATCAGAAAATTCCATGATCAGAAAGCTGGGGAATCAACTAACTTTAAGACCGCTACACATCAGCCCTTGCATCCTAGCTAAATGGAGCCCCCACCTACCCTGTTTCTTGACATCCTTGAAAGTAAAGAGCAAGAACTGAGGCTTCTTCTGCTGTCTTTGAAAACCAAATGCCCCTTCCATCAGGCTCACCTGTGGAAGCAGCTAGACTAGCTAAGGCATGGACCCATCTCACTCCCACCTTCTAAATCTTGGGGAGAACAGGCTTCTCCACTAGGAGTTAGCTCACGTGTAGAACTCAAGATCAGACGGATTTTGTGAAAAGTAGTCTTCTACATTCTAGTCTTTCTACTCTCCAGCCTTCAGGACAAAGTAAGTCATGTTTCACGGGAACTGGAATTTCACGAAGGGAGTCAATTTGTGATTCCTTTCACAATGAGAAAAATGGAAAACTCACAGTAAGAAAAGATAGGAGAAAGATAGGAAGAGATTGGTAGATGTACTACATGAACATAAACAAAGTAAAATCAACAACAATAACAACAAAAAGAAACATACTGGGGGGGTGGAAATATTTGCAATACATAGAACAGATGAACATCAGTGCTCATAAGATATGATCTCTGAATCACTAAGAAAAGCAAGAGTAGAAATGTGAACACGGGCTCAGAGCAAGCAATGAACAGAAAAGGAAATGTATACAAACAATAAATGTATGAAAATATTCTTCAACCAACCAGTAAAGAGTGAAATGCATATAGGGGTGCCTGGGTGGCTCAGTGGGTTAAAGCCTCTGCTTTCGGCTCGGGTCATGATCCCAGGGTCCGGGATCGAGCTCCACATCAGGCTCTCTGCTCCGCGGAGAGCCTGCTTCCTCCTCTCTCTCCCTGCCTGCCTCTCTTGCCTACTTGTAATCTCTGTCTGTCAAATAAATAAATAAAATCTTAAAAAAAAAAAGAGTGAAATGCATATAAAAACAAGGTAGTATGATTTTTATCAGATTAACCAAAAAAATCATTTTAAGTGGTAATATACACAGTTGATGGAAATATAAATTCAATGTTGCCTTTTTGGAGGGCCATTTAGTATTGACAAAATTTTAAATGCACATGCCATTTAACTGAACGTTTTCACTCCTAGGAATCAGACTTACAGAAACCTATTTAATGAAGCATCATTTATGATTGCAGAAAATGTAGACAGCCTGAATGCTTTCAAAAGGAAAAAGTGTTAAATAACTTAGGTATAGCTATTCTCTGAAATAAATGTTTTTAACATCTATATTTATTCATAGTATCTTTAAAAACAGTTACAAAATTTCTGGGGCAGGTACACATTAACCAGTATTTCCCCTTTGTCCCAAGTCTTCCCCTTTCCGGGATGAGAGAAGGAGAGCGGGAGGGATGTCACCACACCTATAAAAGGGTCCGTACTGCAGGTGGGGAACCCTGTAAACATGAACCTGGGAGATTATACAGAAGAGGAATAGGCGTTCCTGGCTTCTCCCCTGAGAGAGAGACAGACCTCTGTTCCCAAATAAAAACAAATTGTCCCTGGGAACAAAAGGGAAAGGATGTTAGGCTCTTAATCTTCAGAATATAAATAAACGTCTCTAGGGGAAGGATAAGACAAGCATGTCTGAGCTTACAACCCTGGAATGTTTCCATATTTGGAGGAGGTAAGTTTATTACTTTTTGGAAGGGAGCAGATGGCGCCAGGTCTAACACCCTGGATGCGAGGAAGAAGTCGATCTGGGAAAATGGAAATGTTCTCTAGCCTGTTGTTTTCCTTCCCTTATGAAACCAAACTATGCAAAAACATGACCTTAAGCAGAAGAATAAAAAGTAAATTTATGATATTTGTACCCAGGGTAATCAAAACATAGATCAAAATATAGAATCAAAATATAGAATATTAAATGAAAAGTAAGGATGATATATTAAATAGTATCTCAGCTATGTGGAATTGGTAAACCAAGTTGTTAACATGGCTATCTCTTAGGAAAGGAGAATGGATGTGAATAGTAAAGAAGGGAACTTTGTTTAAATATATATACTTTTGTTATTGAATTTGGGTAAACCTGAGGGGCGATTGTCAAAATATCTTCTTTTCTGTGTTTTCAAGATTCCTTGCAATAGATATATGTTAGTTTTATAATAAAAGTCACTTTTTTATAATCAATTCATTCACCAAATGTTCTTTATACTTCACAACAGCCACAGATTAATGTTGTATCTGTCATCACTGAATTTATCATTTATTCCAAAAGGGAAATGGTGCACCATTATTGATAAAATGAGATTATCCTCTTCTGCTATTTATCAATGTTTGTTCCACAGTAACATTTTAAAATTTCATTCATTGGGGCACCTGGGTGTCAGGTGTCTGCCTTCAGCTCAGGTCATGATCTCAGGGTCCTGGGATCCAGCCCATATTAGGCCCATGAGGGAGTCAGCTTCTCCCTCTCCCTCTGTGCCTCTCCCCTTCTCGATCCTCTCCCTCTTCCCCAGCCCCACTCATGCTCTCTCCCTTAGATAAATAAATAAAATCTTTAAAATTTTTTCACTCATTTGTCAACATTTATTTAGTATCTATTACATGCTTGGCATTATAATTGGCACTGCGGTTATAAAAAAAATTTGGTCCTTCTTGAACAGCTCACAACCTACGGAGGGTAAAAGACTTGTGTTAGAGTATGTTGTAATTCCTTATGATAAACAACAACTTGGGAACTAAGACTGGTATAGACCATGCAATGGCAGCTCACTCCTGCTTGAAAGGGGGGTGTTTCATGAAAAGGTGACATTTGCAATAAGGCCTGAAGAACTCCGTTCTACCACAGCACAGCTGAAGGAAATCAGACTGCTAGGTAATTTGATATGTATCAACCCAGGAAAGACCCCTCTGTATGTGGCTTTATTTTTAAACCAAATACTTCTTGTTATCTACTACCAAATAGTAGATAACACAAATTTCCAACATATTAGAGAGACTGAGTCCATGAGAAGACAGAGATGCATCTGGCTGAACTGAGAGAGATTTCTGGAACTATTATTACAAGTTGGAGGTATTGTTTAACTGTAGATGATTCTTAATCCTCAAAAAGTAAGTCATGTGAAATAGATGTTCTTGATAAAATTCAGGGGAGAGTAATGTAGTGATTAAGTTCTAAGGCTTAAGTTCCTTTGGTTCAAAGCGAAAAGTACCAGTCACTGTTATGTCCACTCTTCATTATTCTGATAGAGACTTGAGGGGAGTCAGATGACAGTAAAGGTTAACTCAGTACATCTCAAAATGTGGTCCTCAGATTAGCAGCATTAGTATCACCTAGGAACTTGTTAGCAATGTGAATTCTTGGTCCCCACTCTAGACTACTGAATCAGAAACTCCATGGAGGGGTCCAGCAGTCCATGGTTTAACAAGCCCTTCATGTGATTCTGATGCCCATTGCATAATCAAGTTTGAGAACCACTATACTAAGGCAAGCTCTCAGTCATTCACATGCAACCAGTTAATGGCTTTAATTTAACCAGCTATCTCTTGTTTATGTACCGGCAGAAAGGAGGAAACATGGCAGAAAGGAGAATTTAAGAAACATTTTGGTATTTTTCTCAAATACATGTATATAAATAGTATTTAATAGGGAGCACATGAGTGAGAATACTCTTTTTATTTGAAAGAAAACCGCCCTACAAGTGGTGGGATAGATATTTTGGTCTCTATTGCTTCATGGGCTTCAGAGAATCAATGGAAGCCACATCTGGACAGTCTTCACAGTGACAGAGCAGGCAATCTTTGATTTGTTATGACTTGAGAAAAACAGGAAGATGCTCCTGGTTCAAACACCTGTCCAGCCAAAGGCCACGTGACTAAAAGTGCACTATCAGAGAAGAACTTCTTCCCCCTTCAGTGAAGCATTTCTCTGAATATTCTTAAAAGCTCAAATCCCCTCTGGAGGAATATACTTTAAATTGTCATCAATCTGATTCAACCATGAATTCATTACTTATAATCTTTTCTTCTGAAACCAGAGCTCTAGGAAATGTACACAGTAAGGCCCTGGTCTCTCTGGGTGGGAAATAATGCAGACAAGGAAAGTGCGGACATTAGTCATTGGAAATCCATTTCCACACTTTTATCCACTGTAGACTTAGATTCTTCAGAGTCTAATTCTGGCATACCATTAGATAAGCCCTCCACCTCACAGTACCTCAAATTCTCAGCTGTTAAAAGTCTTACAAGTTCAGGGTTTTTAAAACGCTCAGCAATCTTTGAGTGTTAAATATGTGAAGAAAAAAAAATCACATCAGTGTATGGGAGATAATCATTCTGGCTAACTTCACTCACTAGTCCCATTATTAGTGCCAGTCTAGAGACCATCGAGAGTCCTTGGTGAAATCAGATAAGTCATTTGCTGGCACCCAAGTATCATCTCCTGGTGATAGCTTATTTTACCCAATGAATAAAAAGGTTGATTAAATTATAACTACATATTAATGGATGCTCAAAGCCCTGAATTATTTTTGTGGAAACTAAAGCATGGGGAGGAGACAAGTGCTATTTTTCAGTAACCTATACTACTCACACTGTTTAGTTTACATGTTTTGTTTTCTTCAATATTCCTTTAAGATAAGAAGAAAGAATTCCTTATATTTTAATACAGAACTGAGTTTAGTGGTTAATTAACAACTTGGACAGCAGCTTTAAACCACTTTCCTGCCACCTAATGAAGAATAAGATGTCTCGGGATTTTCTTTCTATTCTTGGCAGCAGAGCTGCTGGAGAGATAAACAACCAGAGCTGCTAACATAAATCACACTCTAGGAGATAAACTGCCTGACCTTTTGGGGAACCATTTACCCTTGTATAACACTGAAATCCAAGGAGCCCAGAACAGTTAGGGTAGGTTACCATGCACACACATTTTTAAGTATTTAATCTTGCCACTCATTAAGTGAGGAAATAGGAAAAAAGAGTTATTAATATACTCTCCTGGATCTAATACCACAGTAGGGAGTAATCAAAGAAAGCCCAAACTTCCTGCATCCTGGTTCCATCTATTCCTCTCTCTCATCTTTTTCCTTTGCAAGCAGAGTTTTCTCAATGGCAAGAGTGCTCTTGGACAGCAATTTTTGATTCTCCATCCTTGCCCACACAACACAAATTTTGTTCCCCAGAAGCTGGCACTACCATCCACCTGTTGCTCAAGGCTAAATCCTAGAATCATCCTGGATCAGTATCTTTCCCTGCCCCTTCCTCCGCCCACCAGATCAGCCAAGTCCTACCTCCAATATATACATGTCAAATCCAAGCACTTCTCAATATCTCCACTGACACCCTATCTACCCGCCCCCTCCCACCAGTATCTCTCACCTGGACCCTGTTTCTTCCCTTTCTCCCTACAGCCCATTCATTACATAAGAGTCTGACTTATCTATAATATAAATCAGATCTTGTGACTACCCTGTTTCAAATCCTCCTGCAATTTCTGAGTATAATTACAATAAATTTCAAATTCTATCATGGTCCTTTAGGCTGTGTCTCTTAATCTTCATCATGTTCTCCTTGTGCCCTGGATGCAGACACTCTAACTCTGCTGGCCCTCTGTTTGGTTCCTCAACCATGCCTACCTTATTAACTTTCAAGAGTCCTTTCCCAGAAAGATCATCACCTGAATCTTTGTCCAGCAGGCATCTATACATTATTCAAATATCAGCATACATATTACCTCCTCAGAGAAGGATTTTCTGAAATGTCTGCCCACACCACAGCTCAGTCATTTTATCACCTTATTTGTTTAAATTTTCTCTTCATCACTCATCATACATGACATTTTCTTATATATTAAATATCTGTCTCACCATACTAGACTATAAGCTTCATGAAAGCAGGGACCTTTTTCTCTTACCCCTTAATCTCTAGAGCCCAGAGCAGTACCAAGGGCATAATGGTACTTGATATATATTTGTTGAATCAATGAATAAATGAATAAACTCTTCTGACTAAACACACTCTATAAAAGTTTCTGTCAAATATGTAATGCTAAGAACAGTCAATTCAACAAATATTTTTATGTGTTACCAAGCGCCAGACACTGTTCTGGGGGTTTCTTATCTTAAAGGAATATTGAAGAAAACAAAACATGTAAAGTAAACAGTGTGAGCAGTATAGGTTACTGAAAAATAGCACTTGTCTCCTCCCCATACAGATATCCAAGAGTAAGAAGACAAGGTTCAACTCCTAAGTCTGCCATTTACAATGTGTGTAACTTTGGGAAAGTTACCTTATCCCTCTGTGCCTCAGTTATACATCTTTTAAAGCTACAAATATTATTAACTTTCCTGCTTACTTCATAGTTATAACCATCAAAGAAATATTGGCACTAAGAACACTGCATTCTAAAGATGTATGCGGTTTAAGATTATAAACATGTGCATGCTGACAGAGAAAGGCCAAGAATGGAACAGTAAATGATTTACAAATACATTTACCACCTATATTCAATTAATTCATGTTCAATACAAACGATTAGTCACTAAAAGTTAGAATAGTTGGATTTTTCCAAACACATTTGTTTACGATATATTTCCCCAACACATCCTCATTTCCAGGGTCCCTTCCTTGGATCTGTCCCGGTACATGAATCCCCTTCCTAAGAAGGAGGTCCCAGTATGTGTGACGTCCATAGTTATTAGCAACGTCTCCTACCTAAAGAGGAACTAAACTCAAAACACAGACTAACCTCCAGTTATGACTGCAGTGACATGCTTAGTGGTCTAAAATTTCCCCAAGCTGTTTCTGAAACTAAATATAAATCACTGAGGATAATACCAGTCAGGGAGAAAAAGTGACACACTGAATCCTTAATATGGATGCAACAGGCAGACTGGCCAGTGTAGTCCCCTCTGATCGAACAGTCTATGTAGAAAATTCTTGGGCCCTTTTGGATGCCATGTAGACACTCATAATCAATGAAATTCTCAACCCACATAGTTTTTCCAGCTACAGATTTGATAAAGAGAAGAAAGTACCATCCTAAAGCTCTAACTTTAGTGATTTTTGGACAAGTAATCCTAAACGAAACTTAACGATATATTTTTAAATGCTTTCTTTTGACTATCTTGCCTTGGAGGTTAAATCTGCTCTTTCTCTGTCTTTCTGGTTGAGAGTCATTTATATTTCATCAATTATTAGGCACCTATTTCATTTGACAATTTCTTGAAGCTCCTTCTTAATTATTTAAATACTCAGGAATATAAACTAGATAAGCTTGTGTGACCATCCAGCTTAAAAAGCCTTTTAACAATTTTCCCAGATGCACAGATTTAAGAATTGCACCATCAAGGTGCCAGAAATGTGAGAAATGTGTAAGGAGAACAAGATTTTTAAACAACAAAATAAAAGGTAGTTCCAGTTTAAGTATCCATTCAGAACAGTTTAGAATATAATCTAGATACTAGGGCTCATGCTTCTTTCTATCTTACACATCCAGTTCATCCTCTTCAGCCTCACTCCTTCAACACTTTGTATGGGTCACACCACAACACTGGTTACTGAGTGACCAGGGTGTATACGGAGGTTCTTGGTAAAAGAAGTGGGTAACTTCAAATCAAGGACTTTGATGCCTGCTGATTGCTGCCCTATTATGGTTTTGCAGGAGATTTCAGACAATGTCTCAATTATGGGTCTGTATCCAAATTCCAGATTCTGTTTTGAGTGTCTGTTGATCTGAGTATCTATACAGACATAATCCATACATGGTCCAGAATTAAATTCAAAGGACCCAAATTAATAAAAACATGAATAAAGAGAAGAGATCACAACCAACACCAAAGAAATACGAACATTTGTAAGAACATCTTTTAAGCAACTATATGCCTGCAAATCTAACAGTCTGGAAGAAATGGATGCATTCTTGGAGACATATAAACTACCAAAACTGAACCAGGAAGAAATTAAAAACCTGAACAGACACATAGCCAGTAAGGAAATTGAAGCAGTCATCAAAAATCTCCCAACAAACAAGAGCCCAGGGCCAGATGGCTTCCCAGGAGAATTGTACCAAACATTTAAAGAAGAATTAATACCTATTCTCCTGAAACTGTTCCAAAAAATAGAAATGGAAGGAAAACTTCCAAACTCATTTTATGAGGCCAGTATTACCTTGATTCCAAAACCAGACAAAGACCCCATCAAAAAGGAGAATTACAGACCAATATCATTGATGAACACAGATGCAAAAATTCTCACCAAAATACTAGCCAATAGGATCCAACAATACATTAAAAAGATTATTCACCATGACCAAGTGGGATTATTCCTGGGCTGCAAGTTTGGTTCAACATCCACAAAGCAATCAATGTGATACAATACATTAAAAAAAGAAAGAACAAGAACCATATGATATTCTCAATAGATGCTGAAAAAGCATCTGGCAAAGTACAGCATCCTTTCTTGATCAAAACTCTTCAAAGTGTAGAGATAGAGGGTATGTACCTCAATACCATCAAAGCCATCTATGAAAAACCCACAGCGAATATCATTCTCAATGGGGAAAAACTGAAAGCTTTTCCCCTAAGATCAGGAAGGAACACAGCAGGTATGTCCACTATCACCACTGCTATTCAACATAGTACTAGAAGTCCTAGCCTCAGCAATCAGACAACAAAAAGAAATTAAAGGCATCCAAATTGGCAAAGAAGAAATCAAACTCTCACTCTTTGCAGATGATATGACAATTTATGTGGAAAACCCAAAGACTCCACTCCAAAACTGCTGCAACTCATATAGAAATTCAGTAAAGTGTCAGGATATAAAATCAATGCTCAGAAATCAGTTGCATTTCTATACAACAGCAAGACGGAAGAAAGAGAAATTAAGGAGTTGATCCCATTTACAATGGCACCCAAAACCATAAGATACCTAGGAATAAACCTAACCAAAGAGGCAAAGAATCTGTACACAGAAAACTATAAAGTACTCATGAAAGAAATTGAAGAAGACACAAAAAAATGGAAAAATGTTCCATGCTTCCGGATTGGAAGAACAAATATTGTGAAAATGTCTATGCTACCTAAAGCAATCTACACATTTAATACAATCCCTATCAAAATACCATCCATGTTTTTCAAAGAAATGGAAAAATAATCCTAAAATTTATATGGAACCAGAAAAGACCCCAAGTAGCCAGAGGAATGTTGAAAAAGAAAGCCAATTGTGGTAGCATCACAATTCCAGACTTCAAGCTCTATTACAAAGCTGTCATCATCAGCACAGAATGGTACTGGCACAGAAACAGACACATAGATCAATGGAAAAGAATAGAGAGCCCAGAAATAGACCCTCAACTCTATGGTCAAATAATCTTTGACAAAGCAGGAAAGAATGTCCAATGAAAAAAGACAGTCTCTTCAACAAATGGTGTTGGGAAATTGGACAGACACATGCAGAAAAATGAAACTGGACCACTTCCTAACACCACACACAAAAATACACTCAAAATGGATGAAAGACTCAATGTGAAACAGGAATCCATCAAAATCCTTGAGGAGAGGGACGCCTGGGTGGCTCAGTTGGTTAAGCGGCTGCCTTCGGCTCAGGTCATGATCCCAGCGTCCTGGGATCGAGTCCCACATCGGGCTCCTTGCTTGGCAGGGAGCCTGCTTCTCCCTCTGCCTCTGCCTGCCACTCTGTCTGCCTATGCTCACTCTCTCGCTCTCTGTCTCTGACAAATAAATAAAATCTTTAAAAAAAAAAAAATCCTTGAGGAGAACAGAGGCAGCAACCTCTTCGACCTTAGCCGCAGCCACTTCTTCCTAGAAACATCACCAAAGGCAAGA